>VDFB02244226.1:0-12806 GCA_007258455.2 Sequoia sempervirens | reverse complement strand
GGCACCTCCTGCTAAAAACTTGATTTCGACCTCCGAATTCACGGGAGGCTTTTCCTTCTAGGGGCGCCCAGTTTCTTCAGTGTTAGCCATTTTTCTAATTTCCAAGTTCTTCATTAACCTCTCTTCCACAGATGATCTTATTAAATCTTGAGCTCCTGGCGTCGGATTGCTGAATGGCTGTGCTCATCGCGAAGCTGACGGAGAATGAAGAGGGGTCCTCTGGAGACACGTTGGTCAAAAAGTGAATTTTTACCCTTCAAAAGGTTGGGCGCCTATCTTGACTGGGGGCGCCCAATTTACCAACACTTAGTTTATTTTTTGACTTTTTTGACTTTTGCTTTTGGATTTCTCTTTTCAACTCTCATCGGACCCTCTGTTCAGCCTTTTGAATCTGATGATTGCGAGCTCCGTTTGTCGTGCTAAATAGCTCACCGGAAAGCCAATTGAATTCTGAAGACATCCCGTTGTAACTTCGACTGCAAATTCCTCTGTTTGCACCCTTGAAAAGTTGGGCGCCTTTCTCTTCTTAGGGCGCCCAATTTCTCCAGACTTAGAAAAATTCTCAATTCAATCTTCTTCAAGTTTCAGATCTTCATTTTATACCTCCACTTTGACTTGAATTTGCTGGAGACTGGATCGTCGGATGCTCTGACGGGGATATCCATCGCGAAGCTGACTGAACACTGAACAACTTCTATTGGGGATCCAAACCCTAATTCACTCATCTGGTGGCCTAAAAAGGTGGGCGCCTTTCTTCAACAGGGGCGCCCAAATTCAGCAGACTTAGAAAATTTTCATGACTTTTCAACTTTCCTTCCTCAATCCTCGTGCATGTTCATCATTTTACCTTCTGCCGGAAGTTTGAATGCTAACATTGACGCCTGGTAGTCAGATGACCTACATTGATGACCTCGGAACTCCAGATATGCTTCTGAAAAAGCTGAATAGACCCAGTAGGGCAAAACTGATTATTTTAAGATTCTGAGTGTACCAGCCTGATACGGACACATTTTGAGCCAATCAAAATCAGTTAGGACCACTGTCGGACCAACTTTCTATTTTTAGAAAATTTTGCGATTATCAGTTTCAAAAAGAAACCGGAAAAAACCGGAAAACTTTACTATTTAGAAAATTTCTAAAAATAAGCGGTTTTTCCTAAAATTTAGGGATGAAAAAACTGAGATGCAGGTTTGTAGGTTAAGCTACTCTTAGCAGACCCAAATCATCAGATCTTTACAATTTTGCGTTTTAACCCCTCATGCAAGACATGCACACCCAAATTTTGACCTTTTTGATCGATTCAACAAGACTTTTACTCATTTCTTCAAAATGTCAAAGTGTAACAAAAAAATTTAATTTTTGAGATTTGTACAACAATATGGAAGCAATCAAATTCAGAGAGGGCCCAAAAAATCAAGGCATTGATCTTGAATGACGATTGGTGGGATCGTGTGAATTATGTATTGGAATTCACCGAACCTATCATGTCTATGCTTAGGTTTGCTGATACAGATGAACCATGCTTGGGGGATGTCTATGATAGCATGGACACAATGTTGGAAAAAATAAAAATAAAAAAAAAAAAAAAAGAGAATGATCCTGAAGACACCTTGTACAAAAGGGTGGAAGCAATTGTTCTTCATCGTTGGAACAAGATGACAACTCCATTGCACCTCCTTGCATATGCCCTATCTCCGAGGTACTATACCACTAAAATACTTTCTATCCCAGGGAGAATACCGCCATATAGAGATGGTGAAGTTGCTAATGGGTATAAGACGACATTTAGTAGAATGTTCAGTGATCCAGAAGTGCATGCAAGTGTCATGAGAGAATTTGGAATGTTTGTCACAGGAAAATCAAAAAATCATAATGCTTCTGTTGCTAGAGACCAATACAAAATGGATGGTCTTACATGGTGGTACCTCCATGGTCAAGATTATATCTCCAACCTCTTGCAATCAAGATCCTCTCACAAGTAAGTTTTTTTGTTTTGCCACTTGTATTGTAAAATTTAACACTTAACATTCTTGAATTTATCTTGCATTTTTTTATTTTATTTTTAATTTTGTTGGTTTTCTCTCCAGGTTGCAAGCTCTTCTGCCGCTGAACGGAATTGGAGTACATACTCCTTTATCCACTCAGTGAAGCGTAACCGGTTGGCTGCAAAAAGAGCTGAAGACTTAGTGTATATTCATTCCAATTTGCATCTTCTGTCACGTAAGGATCCTCAATACAGGCAGGGGGCAGCGAGGCTTTGGGATGTAGCACCCAAGTCTACTGACTTGGATTCAACCATTAAGGATCTTGCTAGAGCCACTATGGATGATGTGGGTGATATTGATGACATATCACATGGTGTTGGATCCGCTTTGGGTTCAAATGATGATGATTTTGAAGTTGAAACCACTCAAAATCCAAGTCATGATGATTCTGACAATCCTTTTGATGATTGATGAGCACATGAACAATGAACATTGAATCATGTTTCAATGTTTCATGAACTACATTTGTAATTCAGTAATTTTATTTGAATATTTTTCAACTATCAATTGGCATTTAATATTTATCTTTGGCATTTGGCATTGATCAATGATCAAGTATCATACTATGAAATGATTTAGTTTTACAATTCTCTATATTTCTCTTATTTTTTTGTATATATAATACATACATATATATATATATACACACACGTACCCATACGTACCCAAACCCCTAAAAAAATTTTGCCCGTACCCACGTATCGAGTTCTTGTACCCGAACCCGAACCGGTAACTTAGTTAAAAAGGTCAAAATTTGGGTGTGCATGTCTTGCACGAGGGGTTAAAACGCGAAATTTTCAAATTCTGACGATTTGGGTCTGCTCAGAGCAGCTTAACCTACAAAACCCAGATCTCAGTTTTTCATCCCTAAATTTTAGGAAAAACTGCTATTTTTAGAAATTTTCTAAATTTAGTAACTTTTTCTGGGTTTTTCTGGGTTTCTTTGGAAATGGATATTGGCAAAACTTTGTAAAAATAGAAAGTCGGTCCGTTAGGGTCCAAACTGATTTTGATTGGTTCAAAACACGTCCATAACAGGCTGGTGCAGTCGGAATATCAAAATAATCAGTTTTGCCCTAGTAGGTCTATTCTGCTTTTTCAGAAGCATATCAGGAGCTCCGAGGTCATCAGTGGAGGTCAGCCGGCTGCCAGGTGTCAGATTCAACATTCATAGCATACGACAGAAGGTGAGTTCATGAACGAGCACGAAGAACGAGAAAGAAATTGAAAAATGATGAAAATTTTCTAACACTGCCAGACTTGGGCACCCCAGGTAAGAAAGGGCACCCATCTTTTTAGGGCACCAAATGATAGAATCAGGGTTTACTCTTCCAACCAAAGTTGCTCAGTTCTCTGCCAGCTTCACGACGAATTCAACAATACAGTCATCAGATTACCCAGTCATCCGAAATTCAGCGCTGAACAGGAGGTATCCAAACTGATGTCAGAATGAAAAAGAATGAAGATTATTAAAATTTGACTAAGTCTGGATAAAGTGGGCGCCCTTGGTGAGGAAGGGCGCCCAACTTTTTGAGGCACCTAACTTAGCAGTTAGGGTTTGAAAATATGCTTGATCTCTTCAGTGTTCAACCAGCTTCGACACGCCTGTCTTCGTCAGATCATTCGACTGGTCGTCTTCGGGCAAATTCAGATCAAAGTCAAAGATACAGAATGAAGGTTTCAAACTCTGAAGAAAATCAAATGAAATTTGACTAAGTCTGGAAGGTTTGAGCGCCCCAGGTGAAGAAGGGCGCCCAAGTTTTCAAGGGGCTAAACAGATGAATCCGGAAATGAAGCTCTAATATGATCTCTTCGCAGTCGATTCAGCTCTCCAACGAGATATCCAACACGTTTATCGGAGGTCACAGTCGCAAGATACAAAGAGCTGAACAGAGGGTCTGGCAAGAGCTGAATTTCAAAGTTCAGAAGCAAGGTAAAAAAAGGTGAAAAATAAACTAAGTCTGGTGAACATGGGCACCCCCAGCCAAGATGGGCGCCCAAGCTTTTGAGGGTTTAGAATTTATTGTTTGACAGAGTTCATCCCAAAAGACCCCTCCTCATATCTCGTCAGCTTCGCGATGAGCACAATAGGCAAACAATTCGACGCCTGGAGCTCCAGATTCAACGAGATTATCTGTAGAAGAGGAGTAAATGAAGAAATTTGAAGATCATGAAAATGGCTAACTCTGGGTAAAATGGGCGCCCCTAGAAGGAAAAGGCTCCCATAAATTCGGAGGTCGAGATGAAGTTTTTAGCTAGAGATGTCTCTGGGACAACCTTTTCAAAATCAGTCAAGCTCCGCAATGAATCCCTCAGCTCACCTGTCGGATCAGCCTGTAAACCGGAAATCAGAGGCGAAGTAGGGGGTCAAAATGACGGAAAGTTGAAAATGCCAAAAATTTGACTAACTCTGCTTAAAGTGGGCGCCCCTGGTGAAGAAGGGCGCCCAACTTCTCATGCCTTAGAAATTTTTTCGAGATTTTCAAAAGTTTCAAAATTGCAAGAGAAGGAAGATGGCGTCCAAGTTCAAGGAACTGAGATTTTAGGGTTTTGGAAATAAAAGCAAAAGAAAGCAAAGTAAAAACAAAACCCTAAGTCTATTTAACATCTTTCTTTCATGTAATTTTCATTATTTTTGCAGGTAGCATCCAAAGGAGAAAGTTGGAGCAGCAAGTTTGAAGAATTTTTATGATCCAAGAATTCATATTTGCTGGTTTTTCATCAGATTTTTCAGATCAGCAACATAAACCCTTGCTTTTTCAAGTTTTTCATCTAGAAGATCAAGTTTTTCAAGGAGAAGGCCAAGGCCAAGGTTTTCAAATTTTCAGTCATTTGGGTCTTTTTACTTCATTCTTCTGAAGAATTTTTCAAGAACTTCATCAAGTTGCAGCAGCTGCTTTTATTTTGCATGTCAGTGAAATCCTCAGTGCATTCAGTTTTCAATCATCTGGTTCCTCTCCAATTAGTCTTCTGAAGAAAACCCATATCACAGCTTTTTTCAAGAAAGTTTCAAATCCTAGGGTTGGCTGCTTTTTCGATCAGCCATCAGTATTTTGCAAATCTAATCAATTGGGTCCATTTCTAATCATATTCTGAACAAAACCCAGGTGCTAGCTTTTTCGGTGAAAATTTGAAGAAATTAGGGTTTGCTGCTTTTTCAGGCAAAATTCAAAATTTTCAAAAACAGACAATCTGGGTTGTTTTGCAACAAATTTATGAGCAAAACCCATATGTAAGAAAAAATTTCAAAAAATTTGTCCGTTGGATCAAGAAAATCAGCATTCTAAAAATAGAAGTTGCTCAAGACTTGTCTGAACATAGGCAAGTTTTCAGTCATTCTTCAAGTTTTCCGAAATGGAGTACACTCCCAATGTTTTCAAGACTGAATCAGCTCTCTATCACGATTATATCAAAACAGCTGAAACAGACTTGCATCATATCAAGCCGGTGTTCGATCTACATGCTTTGAAGAGCGCAGGCAATACCTCAATCAGGAACCTGGGACATTCTGGACTCCTCGCAGCAGCGTCAATTCCTATATGAGTTCAGAGTCTTGAGTTCGTAATCGCTTGCATCAACCATTACAACCCGGTCACAAGGGAGATCCAGTCAGCAGATGGCAGATTGGTTTGTAGTCTAAAGCCTGATATGATCGAGAAAAGTTTTTCCATTCCCCCATGGCCTGAAAGCGTTACTCTCTCAAAGGGTGAATGTGAAAGGATATGGAATATGCATAAAAATAAATATAGTAAGAAGATTGCACAGAGGTGGATGAAAGAAAAACATAAGACTTTGCCAAAGAATGTCGGGCGGGGAGAGTTTAAGGATGAAATTGCTATCATTATTACCTTGCTCAATAGGGTCACTGGCTCAGAAGGCGCCACCAGGTTTCAGCCTTGGATGTTTTACGCCATATCCCACATCATGAAGAAAACCGAGTTCTATGATTGGCCTACCTTGATTAGTGACTGCTTACATTAGCAGATAACATAATACTTTCAATTTCATGTATTCCACATGGTGTCTTACCTAGTCTACCTGGTGGCCTATCAAGGTCAATTCAGAGGGTTAAACGCTGAGGGATCATTGAGTGTACAACACATATATAACTACTATCCCCAGTTGGAGTTCACGAAGTCGTTGCATCACTACAAAAGAGTGAACGAGCCATTTCTGATGTACACAGTGCAGGACCTGGATAATGAATTGCATGTCCGCATCTCTTCAGTTGCCAGGACAGCGATGGTGGAGTGGGCGGATTGGTTCATACAGTTTCCCACCTTCACCTATCTCAGGGTCTATGGCTATTCAGGTGCCCCGCTCATGTTGCCAAGGTATTTGTCAGATGAGGTCGTCTTCATGTAGTTCTTGAGGCAAGCACACAATGTCCACACAATCTTGAGGAACAGAAGGAAACCCTCCCTCCAGTTTCCATTAGGGTTGGGAGTTTATACATGTAGGACTGCTGTAGATGCCAAGACAATGGGAGATGAGTTAGGAAAACTCGGCCTCAAGTCTTACAGTGAGAGACGATCATTTGATCCTCATGGTGTCTACGCTGGCTGACTTGAGAAGAACTATGATCATATATCCGCCCTTGAAGATTTTTGGCTAATTGCACAGATGAGTTTGAGGTGCGGAGGCGTAGTTACAGCAGGCTCACTCTCCACCAGATGAAGGACTACTTAAATGAAGACATAGAAGGGTTATCAGATGATGACGAGGATGTGCTTCTCCCGATGTATACTCAGAAGTGAATTGAAGATCAGCCCCTTCCACAAGTTAACTGGGCTAATAAAGAGTCACTTTTAGTTGAAGACAGGACAAGACAAGTCCTTGAGCACAGCAAGGTTTTCTTAATCCTTAAGAGGAAAAATTCCATTCCAATAGCAGAGCCACCAAGGGCAATTCCCTCTTCCTCCAGAGCACAGTCAAAAGGGAAGGGTAAGAGTCAGTCTCAAGAAGGCGTCAAAGGTAGTAGATCGAATAAAAATGTAAAAAGAAGGTTAGACTTCTTAGGCATAATCATACAGGAGCAACCTACGGCTGAAACGAAAGTTCCTCCTGACGAGCCTGTACCTTAGAATGAATTAGAGGAGCCACCTTCAACACATGTTTCTGTACCTTTGACAGGTTCTTCACCAATTCACATCGACCTTGATATTGAAGATGAAGAGATTGAAATTGCACCTCCGAGGGAAGTTAGTAAAGATACTACCGTGTCTTGGCTTGAGAACTCCTTAGGAAGGGTTAGAAGAAGGCCTTCATATCAGGTGAATGTTGATGATCTTGATAACATCTATCAGGAACCTCCTAAAAAGAAAGCAAAGAAACAAGTTCACTTTGATAGGAATCCTGATAACGAGATAATCATGGAGACTGCATTGCCCCCAGAAGACAAGAACATGGATGAAGTGAATATGGATGATTTCGTCATGGTCAAGGCTATCTTGGTAGAAATACCAGGCATGCGGATGTGAGTCTTTTTAAAGTTGTGTCCGAAAACCTTCAGGAGAGAGTGCTAAAGGATGGAGAAGACAAGGCAACCCTCAAGGCTGAAAATCAGCAGCTCAGGCTTTTTATTTCTAACCTTGTCCATGGTTCTTCACAAGCAACCCAGTTGCTGCCTCAGATCTTAGAGACACCAGCTGATCATCATCAGTTGAGACAGCTGGTCATTTGTGGAAAGAGACTCAGGAATGGATCGAGAGCTTCATTGTCAGAGGAAAGGAGATCTTGGCACGGATGTTCCAGTTAAAGATAAAACGCTCATAAGCTACGTCAAGGTATCCAAGGGTTTGAACAAACACTGGCTGAAGTAAGACCGAGGCATGAGATCATCATTGCTGATTTAGACACGGCTTATGGTTCAGCAGTTTCAAGAGAACACAAGAGACAAATCCTTGCCTGGAGAGAGTGTCATGTTTTCAAAGTTAAAACCTATGAGAGGATATCCGAAGAATTTATTGCCTACAGACAAAGGGTGATTGAAGTTCTCCTTTTCATCGGTGAGTTTATCATAGAGGTCCCTTCTCAGTATAGTCTTGAAGATGGTTCCTACGTCGGGCTTGAGGAAGTGCAGGATCAATTTCAAAGTGTTGTTCACAGTTGCAATCCAGTTGGCGGACGGATAGGTCATATCTCGATGATGTGAGCAAAGTTTGAGAAAGCGGCCAATGAGGTCGAAGATTTCCTGAGATCTATTGCAGATGCTGAAGATATTCTAGAAAAGCGGTGCTTTGCTATTGAGGGCATAGATGCATCGAACCGGGACATAGTTTCTAATTTTCTAGCGGATGTGATCGAGCTTTAAAGTAGCTTTCTTCTAGAAGCTTTCTTTTCCGCTTTCTTTCTATTCTTGGAATAATTCTTATCCATTCTTTGAGAAGAGAAAGAAGATAAAATGTAATAGTTGGCGTTTCCCGCTTTTTCTGCTTTCTTAGGTGTTAGATGTTATCTTCTTTCTAGATTTAGTAATAAAGCTTGTTTGCTGAGCAAGCCCTAGATTGTGAAAGCAAGGAGATTTTAGGGTTCCCTACTCCTCTGCTTGTCTATAAATAAGAGCCTTTGCTCATTAGTTTCTTTAACCGTGCTAGTGATAACAAAACGCTGAGCCTATTGTGCCTTCTATTTGTTATTCGAGTATTGTTCAATTGTGTTGTGATAGAAAATTGTTGAGCCTCTTTAGCCAACAAGGAGTTAGTGTGATTGCTATTTCTAGTGTGTAAGAGCAAGATTGCAAGGCTCTTTAGCTGCAATTGCTTGTTCCAGGCATGTTAGAAGAGAGTTTTGTTCCAGAGATTTGAGTAATAAAATCATGAGCCTCCTTTTGCCTTGGTCCAAAATCTCAGATTTCCGTTATTTATGTTCTACTTTTATGATCTTGATTTCAACTCACAGTGAAGTGTGTAGGTGTTTGTTGAGAGGGAGGTTATTGAAGTATTTTGTCAGAAAATCTACCTTGTTCATTTTTAGTTTCTCTTGCTTTGCTTATTACTTGAGAAGCTAGAAATGTCTTTAGTTTAAGTTAGTCGTAGTTGAAGTTCTCAAAACAGAAAATATCAGCTGTGGTGTTTGTGTTTAATAAACCTTGTGCTCTAAGCTGATAAAAAAGATAGGGAACTTAGTTCTTAGTTTACTTTCTTTCAATACCATCAGCAAGAGGGAGCTTCCCCTCCTAATTTGAAGAGCAGTTTATCTGTGCATAGCTGTTCGTTTCAAATACGCATTCCAGAGGTGCGAATTTAAACGCCAACACAGTTGATGACAGTGCATGCACGACAAGCTGTGCAACATAAAATTGGAGTGAGTATCTTGTCTCATAAACCGTTACAGATTGGGAGATACTCCTTGACAAGTACCTCAAAGGCAAAAGCTATGGAAACTGAGATTCAGGAGATTAAGTTGAAAAGATTCAAGGCAAGGGCAGATTTTGATTACAGAGGAATGAAAGACAAGATAAAGAGGGCCTTCACTCATGTGCATCGCCTTGAAAATATTTGGGCAGATCTCCGAACAGAGAAGGATATCTATAAAATGGACTATTGCAGGCTTACAGTTGAACAAATTATAGATTTTAATCTGACCTTGATTCCAGAAGGAGTAATTGATGATGGGCTGATTTTAGATCCAAAATATGAAGAACAAAGAGTTGCTGATGCTTCTATTCCAGCAATACAATGGTCTAATAAAGAATCAGTTTCTATCTTTAACAGATTTCAGTCAGTCTTGGCAAATACTAATTCTTGGCTCAAGAGTATAGGCGTCAAAACTATAAAAATCAGGGTTAATAATGAAGATGATTCAGCTGGACTTGTTGGATTGAAATCAGAAGTCAGAGACAAGTCCAAGGAAGGTGCTTCTTCTTCAGGAACGAGGGTTAAGCTAAGAGTCAACCGTGCTGTAGAAAAACCTTTAGAGGAACCAACATTAAAAGGAAAGGAGGTTAAAGAGACGCAGATCCACATCATCGATCAGCAAGAAGGAGAAGTTCTTCAATCTCCTACTACTCTAAGTATAATGTCTCCACATATTGATGCAACACCAGTATCAGTATTGTCTCCTATGTCTCAATTTGATAGTGATGTTCATTCCTTTTCAACGGTTTACGTTCCTCCTATTGAAGCTGCTCTTCATACATCAACTTCATCAACAGTGACTGCCTCTATAGAGAACATACATGATAATCTGGAGAATGTTTTTGATGCTAATCCGATGTATCCAATGACATCACAAATAACACTTCTTGAAATAGATACATCTGTTGCTAGTTTTGATTGCTTCATGGCTAATGCTGATCATAATATACCATCCAGTCAAACTTTTCTTGCGATTCAAACTGAAACATCTCCTAGAGTAACAACTGTGGCTCAAAATGAATCTGTTGCTGTTTCAAATGCGGATACATTGGATCTTCCTGCATGGTTGAGTTCAGTCACTCTAAAGAGAAAGAAACAGGCAATCTCTCCAGATGTATTTGATTTCTAGCAGTTGAAGAGATCAAAGCCAAAAGCTGCAAAGAAGGCTAAAACGGTTTCACGGGTAGTTGTGGATAGCAATAGAATGAAATATGCAGAGATAGCTGAACCCCTTGCAGATAAGTCATCAGAAGAAATGCAAGTATCTGATTATAAATTCACCAAAGTGGATTTAGGCAAGCAAACACATGCTGGTATGATGCAAGATGCTTAAAATTCAGTAACTGTTTTAACACATAGTTACAATGAACTTTTGGCAAAGAAGGAAAAACTGAAAGAAGAGAATTCACAGCTCATCTCAGTGATTCAAAAGATTGCCAACTCTTCAAAGCAAGTTAATCCATTAACATCTTTCACTTCTGAAGAATCAGTTAAGCAATTGGAGAAAATTGCGCAAAAAACCAAAGCAGTTGATTCTTGGGCAACACAGCTGATTGATCAAAGCATACCAGTGATTGAAAAGACATTACAAGTTCTGAACAATGTCAGAATAGCAAAAATAAAGATGAATCAGACTTTGGAAGCTTTCAAGCAAAGTTTGGATTCACTTGAAAAAGATTTGAAAATTTGGCATGAGATGGATCAAGTCAAACTAGAAATTCTATACAGCAATTCAATCCTACCAAACAGGGAAAAATACATAGAATTTGAAGAACTCATGACAAACAAGTCATTGGTTATTCAAGATCTCATTAAAGATGTCCAAGCTACACTAGAAATGAGTGATGAAGTTCAGCAAGACATCCTTTCTAGCTTTGAGAAAATCCCTTGCAGAATTTTGAATCATGAAGGAGAATTACTTGCAACTGATGTGGTCACTACAGAAATGGCAACAAACCTTCATCAAGAGCTGGAATCAGAACAGTTTGCATCTTATCAAGGATCATTCGATGATTGACAAACTTGTGAATTGAATCAGAACAGAAGCAACAATAAGATATTTTGATGTGATCTTGAAGACTGTTGTGGTTGCCAAGAACACACTAGGCCCCGATCCAGCTGAGTTGCAGGAAATTATCAGCAGATTTCAGTCTTTCAAAGCTAGGACTGAAATGGAATAAAAATCTTTTATCTTTATGTATTTTGTTTTCGACAAACTACATGTAAAAACAAATTTTGTAATCGCAAGTGTTTCTTTCACTTGCAGTTTTGTAAATTGTAATTACATGTAATATAATTACAAGTCAAAATAGTTTAAGACTGTAATTTTGAATAAGTCAATTGCAAGTAGTTGGTGGTTGAGAGAATTTCTCAAGTTAGTTGGGATCCTCCCACCTTTTTCTCATGACCTCTCTCCTATAAATACTTGAGAGGGTCCTTTGTAATTGATATCTTTTTGGCAAGCAAGAAAATTCTGCAGAAATTTGTACTCATAAAGACTTTGAGCTTTATAGTTATAAGTTGATCTTTTTCAAATAATATCAAAGAGTTACAGATTTCAGACTTTGTGTTGAAATCCTACTTTGCATCCATTGTGTTCTTATGTCATTTTGGAGCATTACTTTGTGATTATTTGGAGATTGTGGAAGATTGCTAGGGAGAGCTTCAATTAAAATATTTTCAATCTTTGTGCTGTAAATGTTGAAGATTGAATTAATAATTTAGAAGTTAAGAAGAATTGCAAGTCTTTGTGCTCGTAACGATTCCCATTCATAGTAGTTAATAGATACATCATATTTGTAGACTTTGTGCTGTCTTATGCTGTATATTATCATTAGAATTATCTTTCAAAAGGGTAGATAGGATTGCAGATTTTCAAGGCTTTGCGCTTGAGGTTGTTTTCCCATCCCGAAAGAAGTGACGGAAGTCTTTGAGCTTTCAAGAAACTTCATTTCCTTTCTGCTGAATTTATGGCAAGCTGCTGTTAAAGTTTATTTAAAAGTTCATATTACTTTTCTGCGAAGAGAAAAGAGTTTAATCTCTCCTGAAACAAGAGGAAAGATTATCATTCCAGCCATATTTATTTGTTGTACCCAAACCAAATTTTTTGCTTCATTAAGGCATTTTGCATTTAAAAGTCTAAACCTTGCTAAAATGTTGTAAAATACCGTTTTTTGGGCAATGTCAAGCATGGAGTTTTTGTCAATATTTGTCAGTCAAAGTCAGTTATATTGGTCAGAACCTGAAGAAGATACTCAAAATGAAGATTTTCACGATGGAGGAGCATCTCACGACGGCATTTCATATTGCAGACGGTCATTTCAATGATCGAGACAGGGTTTTCAGTGATCAAATCATGGAGATTTTTCAGAGGAAAAGCCTTAAAGTGCAAGTATAGCTCAGG
>VDFB02244225.1:0-13584 GCA_007258455.2 Sequoia sempervirens | reverse complement strand
AACCTCAAAGATCGGAGCATGAAAATCAGGTAAGTAAAGTGAATTTATATTATGAAGTGTTCTGATGCTCTTCTCCTTGCTTGTTTTGCAGGAGGAATTTCGAGACTAAACGGTGGTGACTTGGGGAGATTAGGCGAAAAATTGCAAAAGAATGGCTAAGTGTTGAGACTTTGTATGTGCCCAGCTCAAGTGACAATGAAGAAATGTTTTCAAAACTCAAGATGGAGAAAATAATGGAAACCCAAGCAATTCAAAGTTGAAGAACAACATCAAGGAGGAAAATCATCGTCGAGCAGGAAAAAGAAAGTTGTAGGCTTGATGTTCAAGAATTTGAAGCAGTGACGACCAAACTCATCTAGCTTGCAGTCAAGAAGAAGATCAAGAACAGTGTGAATGCGTTTCAAAGCGGGAATCTTCTAGAAGGAGGATGGACATTAATGGCTCATTTATTACCCCACTCCTCTTGGTGGCAGTTTTTAGGGTGAATCTTGTTTAGGGCTGAGGTGGCACAATCTGGGCCATCCAGCCGATTGTAATCTGAGCCGTCCGTTGGACTTGGTGAGCTATAAAAGGGGGAGTCCCCCTCATTTGTAATCATCAGAGTAAATTAGAATAGACATTGATTTAGACAGTAGACGTAGAGTAGAGGGACAACTTAGAAGTAGCTTAGTATAGATTGATAGTGTAGTTGAAGAAGAAGGAAAGTTTTCCTTTGAAAACTTTTGCAAGAGATTGTTGTGTAAAACTTTCATAATAAAAGATCTTTTCATTGATGGTGAAATTCGTCTTTGTTATGGATAGCTAGTGAGGTTTCTTCATCCCTTCTACTTCAAATAGCGTAGAGCAGCGTAATTTCATTTTTATGCAAGTAGATGTTAGCTGTGGAATGTGGTGTTTGATCTAAGCAAGCTTCGCTTATCCATACCACTAGCGGGCTCACTGATGGTGTGTTCGCCTTGTGTGGTCAATTGGAAACGTTGTTGGCCTAACTTCAATCACAGTTTGAATGATGGTATGCGTCATTGTGATGGTATCTTCATGTCAAGTGGTGGTTTGAGCATCTTTAGTCATCTTCCCTGAAGATTGCACTGACTCCGTGGAAGCTGTCCGAGGCGAGGCAAAGCGAAGTTTGTTTGAAGTTTGCTGAAGTTGAGCTCCATATCCCGCACTTAGAATAGATTTAGACTCTCTAAACCTTGCACCATTTACATTCAGTACTTTCTGGTTAGAATAGGAAACTCATGCTTCATTGATAAATCTGTCGAATTGTGAAAACCCCTTCCTCTACTGTTGAACAATTCCGTAAGTCTCCTTGAAACACCAACAAATCACATTGAGCCAACTAAGACTATTCGCACTGAAGGAACCTTGGAGTTGAACGCACGAACTCTCTCGCAATCTTAGCGTGCTGGATACTTTGATCAAGAGAGAATAGGGTAGCCGTTGGCGACTTTATTCTGCGTTGGTGCGGTCACGAAAAATTACATCAACAGATACCAAGAAGACTATTGCTCTTGGTATAGAAGATCATGGACTGTATAGACTAGTTGAAAATGGACAAGTCAAGAAACATGCATTAGCAGCCAAGAGTGGATCAGCCATTACTACTCTTTGGCATCAATAGTATCGACACCTCAATTTGTCCTACCTCTCTTAATGGGCCTAAGAGAACTTGGTAGATGGCATTCTTGACATTCAACAATAGACATAGGGTGCGTGCGAGGCTTGCCATGCTGGGAAGTAGGATAGAACACCCTTTGATGATGAACAAGCTTGGAGAGCCAAGAGAGTCCTACAACTAGTTCATGTAGATCTATGTGGACCAATGAACATGACATCAATCACTGGTGCTAGGTATTTTTTTTTGTTTGTAGATGATTTCAATAGGAAAATGTGGGTGTTTTTCCTAAAAGAAAAAGCAAATGTGTTTAAGGAATTCCAAAATTTCAAAGCATTGGTAGAAAAAGAGTTTGGTTGTTCAATAATCAGTCTTAGGTTTGATAATGGAGGTGAATTATTTTTAAACGAATTCACATAATTTTGTGCTAAACACAGTATCAAATGTCAATTCACAACACCCTATACTCCACAATAAAATGGAGTGGTTAAGAGAAGGATCGGTACTATTATGGAGATGGCTTGGTATATGTTGGAGAACATGATTGTTCCCAAGAAGTTTTGGGTAGAGGCAATTTACATTGCAGTTTATCTTCTCAATAGGTTTCTGACATAGGTAGTGGAGAAAAATCTAGACGAAGCATGGTTTGGGAGGAAACCTATTATCCGTGAATCTAGTTGTGCTTGATTCATGGGATAACCCCTATGAAACTTGTCCATTTTGTAGTACCGTGTACTCTAATCACGAAAAACAAGGTGAATCTCAATTTGCCCACGTGTGTGGTCCTAAGCCTCAGAACATCTTCCAAACGATTATCTCTGTCGGTTTGTCAAAATTCACCTTTTTGTGCTAATTGCGAAAGTTAAGTCTTTAGGAGTTAGAAATTTTTTTATATTGCAAGGTCGGGGTTTTTCCTCGACCTTGCAAGTCAATATTGCAAAGGGAACAAGTTACTTGTCGGGTCGGTGTTTTTCCCCGACCTTACAAGTTACTTGCAAGATCGGTGTGTTTTCTCAACATTGCAAGTTATGTTAAATCTAACTTGTAAGCGCGCCAAAAATCCCTGCTCCTACAAATCTGGCTTTGCATGCATGCGTTAAATGTTGTTTTAAATGTCCTTTTAAATTGGTTTAAAGTTGGTTTACGTGTCTTTCTCATTTTCGTTTATCATTCTCCTCTCTACTCTTTGCAAGTTCGATTGAAACCTTGGGCTTCATTTCCGTGTGGTTTGAGCGGATTCGTTGAGATTTTGACCTAGGGTTTTCACTGTGTTGGCATTTCAATTAGCACCTCTGGAGTGCTTATTGGAAATAGATAGGTATGCACAATGTGTGATGACTACTCTTCAAATTATGGAGGGGAAGGTCCCTCTTGTTTGCTGATGTTTGAGTAAAAGTAAAACGGACTAAATGTTCCTATCTTTTTTACTCAGCAGGCAGGACACAAGGGTGCATAAACACAATGCGTTGCAACTAAGATTTTCTCTGGTTTCTGCAGATCTTAACTACAACTATGCTAACTTTTAATCTATCCTATCTCCTCAAGGTAAATAGAGCATGAGGGCATAGGAGTGGGAATGGATGGTTGGATCACTTGTGCCGACCTTCTCTTAGAATGCGTCCGAGGCTCTGAACTATCATCTACATTGGAATAAAGTCTTATGCAAGCAATCACTCTTATGGTAAGATGAATCTCAGGATTGCCAAGGAGGAACCCCTGTCTGAGGTGTAGGCTGGGATGCAACTTACTAGAAACAACAAATTACGATGAATTGGCTAATAGGATTCCTGAGTAGGTGACTGTTGTACCCAAAACCAAAATTTTTGCTTCACTAAGGCATTTTGCTTAATTGAGTCTTAATCTTGTTAAAGTGTTGTCAAAAGGTCGTTTTTGGGGTTTTCAAATATGGAGTTGGTGTGACCGATTGCTTTGTCGATGCCGTTTCGCGAAGAGATTTTAGAAAAATGAAAATCTGAGCAACGTCAAATTTTCTATCACGGAGAAGGGCATATTTATTCTGAAATGGAAGCCCTATCTTTTTTGTTTCAGTCCTGTTTTTAGGGTTTGTCACCTCCGGACATTTGTCAGGCATCCGCGTCGGCTTAAGCGATTGAGCTATCCAAGCTTTGTCAAAAGCGGACTGTTTTGTTTAGAGGTTACGGAAGAATCTGATTACCGTCGAGGCGAGAAAGCAAAAAGAATTGGCTAACAGCGGAGAAAGCTGACTTTTGAAAGGCGCCCATCTTTTTGAGGTGCCAGACGTAGGTTTTTGACTGAATGTCATCCAAGATGTTTATCTTACATTCGTTCAAGCTTCGCGACGCATCTGTCAGAGGGTGAATCTGAGTTGCTGAAGCGCCTGAACCTGAGGTCAAACGTTGGGTCAAATCTCAGTCAAAATATCAAAGAAACAAGCAAAAGAGCACATTTTGAGAGAGGCGCCCTAGCTTTTCAAGCCTTTAATGCCTTCTTTCTAATGATATCAGATGTTCAATGTGTCGCGTGTTATTCACGTTCGGCTTCAGATTTACTGTCTCCGTCCAGTTAGAAGATGTCTCGTGACTTACGGTCGAGAGTTTTATATTATTTTTGTCGTTTTCGAGAGAAATGGTAGAAGTGCAGCGGAATAGAAAAGAACAACTTTCCAAAGAAGCCTTTTGTTTTCACCCCTCGAGATGATGTTTTAAATGTGCGCTTTGCGGTATGCGTGCGAGAATGAGGAGTCAGCTCCTTGATGAACACAGCCGATCCAGTCCACGAAAGTTAATAAAGCAAGAAGTTATAGAAGAATTTATTTTTCCCTTAAAATGCGAAATCACGAAGTCAAAATTGGCTAAAGTCACGAGAAAAAGATGCAGCTTTTGGAAAAGCGCTTGAATTTTGAGCCTTCAGATGTCAATTTTATGACGTACAGTCTCAAGATACCTTTTGATCAGTTCTTACTAAGCTCTGCAATGCACCTGTCAGCCAGCCAATCGGAGAAGTCAGTCAACCAGTGTCAGAGGATGAACAGAGGTCCCGACAGAGGTTTTAGCTTAAATTTTCATGAAATTCGGCTAAGTCTGGAAATTCGTTTGAGAGTTCAAAGTTGGATTTTCGAAAAGAGCTGAATGCACGCCTTAACTAGAGTTCTGACTGCAGTTAGACTGAACGTTTTCTGGGTTGTCATCTTCAGTTCGTATATTGGCATAAGGAGTGATCTTTCAGTTCGCATGTCGAGTTAACTAGTTTGCATGTTCAGTTAACTACCTTGCATGTTGAGTTAACTGGATTGCATGTCCGCTTAACTGAAGATTATCACTGAATGTCAACTAAAGTTCACATGCATGGCGATTTTGGTTGCAATTGTGAAGTTTTAGTGAAGTATGGCGCTTCATTAGTGTCAACTGAAGTTCCAAAAGGGTTGCTATTTTTAGAATTGAAGCATAAGTGTGAAGTTGGCGAATTCATTCACTTCTTGAATGTCAACTGAAGTCTTGAAAGGGTTGCTATTTTTAGATTTAAAGCATGAAGATGGCGAATTCAACAAGGAATGTTAACTGAAGTCTAACTCGCACGAGGCTTTAAATAAGTTTGCAACTGAAGATTGAAAGGGAAACCCTAAAGCATGGTGCTTTATTTAGCGTATTTTAGTTTCAGTTAACTAAAATGAGGTCCAATTAGAAGCCAAGCGCCATTTTTCAAGCTTTAGTGCTTTATGCGAATTTCAATGATGAAAGCTTATTTATTTCAGCCTTGGCGTCCATTATTTCTTCATTTCAAACTTCGAAGTTTACATTCTTCTTGAGCGAGCAGCAAGCTTAAGGTGTTACAGGTGTCAGAATTCAACGTTCTTCATAGCAACGGATTCAGATTGTTCAGAGGAAGAAGATTCTAGACTTTATTTCCACTTTGCATGCAGGTTTTATCAAGTTCCAGAGAAGAGATTTGCAGATTTTTCAGAAGCAGACAAGCAAAACTTTCTATCTTCTGTCTTATTTCTTCTATTTCTCACCTTAGGTACTTTCTTCGCATGTCAAAGAAATTCAACACTTTTTCAGAATATGATCATCTGGGTTCGCATATTTCAGCATATACAGCAAAACCCACGTCTTAGATTTTTTCGAGAAATTTGCCCCGCAGCCTTCATTCTGAAGCTCTGTGCTTTTTTCCGAAGATTTCTTTGCATGTGGGTTAAAATTACATCTTTTTGAAAATCGCATCATTTGGGTTTGTTTAGAATTCCATTGTGCATAAAACCCATGTTCCAGATTTTCTCAAGAAAAATTGCCCCGGGAAGCTCTAAAACCCCTGCAGTTCTCGAATGAAGAATCTTTGCATGTCAAGCTAAATGGCGCTTTCTCACAATTCTGACGTTGTGGGTTGTCTTAGAATCATTTTCTAGACAAAACCCATGTCTCAGAATTTTTGGTGAAAATCATCCTCCGATAGGCTATTTTTAGCCTCACCAGGAGCCATTTTTGCTTTCCGAGAAAGTTGTCAGAACATAGCCGTGTTCACAATCAACGGGCAAGTTTTTCAGAAGGTAGTTCAACTAGACTGAATTCGAGACCAAATCGGTCTTAATTTAGGTTTTCATCAGAGCAGCTGACAATGAAGCGTTACGCTGCAGAAGGAACATAGATCACTTCATTTACGAAGCCACCAAAGTCGCTCAGATCTTGTGCCATTATCTTCGTGAAAATGGTATCTACGCTGATCTCGAGGTTGTACAAACTGAGTTTCAGAAGCTTGTTTATGATATCTTGATGGAGGTTCTGATCACATTTTCAGTAATTTCAGCCAGTTTCAGAAGGCGACTGAAAATGTTAAAGAATGTATGCATACAGTCAAGGAAAGTGACAAAGAATTGAAGAAGCAGATTATTATTTTTGGACAGCGTCAGAGTGCCAGAAGACAAAGTAATTGATAAGTTCTTGGTCGAAGTGTTAGACCGAGATGACATGGAGTGATCTGCCAGTTGGAACCTGCAGTTAATTTCGAGGGTTGAGTCATGAGCAGCAGTTAACTCGACTTTCAGTCTTGAGTTTACTTGCTGACTTAACACATGCTTATCTCGTCCTTGGAATTATCCACGGGAGTTAGGGTTAGGGTTTCCGGTTAGCGAAGGTAGTGTCCGATTAACTTTGCTTTTCAAATGGGACGTTGCGTGGCACATGGTCCAGTGAGTTATTGTACGGTTAGCGATGAGTAGCTTTCCGATTAAGCGCTATAGTTTACTTTATTAGGGTTTAATAATTAATCTTGCATGCATTTGCAGGCGTAGTTAAACTCAAAGATTTTAGGGTTCCCTACACCTTGATGTATATAAATAAGAGCTTTTGCTCATTTGTAATTAACTTTTGCTTGAGAGAAATATATGCTGCGCCTACCTTGCCCTCAATATTGCTCTTTTTGTATTGGTTCATGTGTCTTCGCTATTGCAATTAATTGTTATGCCACATAGGGTTCCATGCAATTGTAATGGTGGATTCTTTATGTCTTGTGAATCTTTTATCATTTCAATCAAGTGTTATGCCACATAGGGTTTCGTGAGATTGTGATGATAAAATCGTTTTGTGAAGTCTTTACTACTTTCAATCACGTGTTATGCCACATAGGGTTCCATAAGATTGGCGTGGTAAATTCCTCCCATAGTTAGATCTGTTTGAACATATTTACCATTGAGGTCAATTGTTATGCCACATAGGGTTTCGAGAGATTGAGATGATAAAGTTGTTTTGTGTATCTTTACCATTGTGATCAATCGTTATGCCACATGGGGTTTCGAGAAATTACAGTGATAAATCTGTTTCGTGAATCTTTATCATTATAAGCAAGGGTTATGCCACATAGGGTTTCGTGAGATTGTAATGATAAAGGCTGTTTTGTGAAGTTTTTACTATTTTGATCAAGTGTTATGCCACACAGGGTTTCATAAGATCATCTTGGTGAATTCTTAAATCTGTTTTGTGCCCAATAAACTTGTTTAGATTGAGATGATAGTTGCGCCACCTTGCCTTCAAGTAGAGAGTCTAAACTCGTTTATCGTCCGATAGTCAATCCCTACTCCATTTCCTCATGCTCTGTTTTCTTGAGGAAACTGGATAGATTTAAAGTAGTTAGCTTAGTTGTAGTTAATGATCTGCGAAACCAGAAAATCCTTAGCTGCAACGTTCTTGGTTTTCTTAACCTTGTGCCTCTTCCAGCTGAGAACAAAAAGATAGGACTTAGATTACTTCTCTTTTCATGCATTCCAGCACAACGAGGGAGCTTCCCCTCCTAATTTGAAGAGCACTCATTGCGTAGTGTACATAGCTGTCCGTACAAACCTGCACTCCAGAGGTGTTAGATTTTACGCCAACAGTGACGACACCTGTTCAAAGTGTAGGCTGAAAAACAAATCATTACACAACATCAAACAACAATCATTAACATCAAAATACCCAAGGAGGTGACGACACCTGTCCAAGGGGGAGATTGAAACAATAGATAGTAAGAACAAGACGATGAAAGAAATTGAATCTTTGGATCAAATTGCATGTGTCTTTTGATTTCTTTCTTCAAACTTTCTCAACGAATTTCAAAGATTTGGGACAACAAAGGTTACAAAATCATACACAATTGCTTATCAAACCAAATAACTCTCATCCAAGAGTGAACAAATAAAGATTTACAAGCTTGTTGGCAACAATGGCACAACAATTTTGCATAGTTAATAACGGTTACAAAATAATGAGCAAAGGCTCTTATTTATAGAACTCAAAGGAGTAGGCAACCCTAAAGTCTCCTTGAGCTAACAATGAGTTCTTGCCAATCAACAAGAGTTATTCCTAAAAAGAGGGATCAAGTAGTTAATTGGAAATCTACTTCAGTTAACTGAAACTAAACTAAAAGTGAACTCAAATTAAAAAAGTCTCCAAAATAGACATCCACGATTAGTGGAGATAGATATCCATAATTAGTGGAAGTCAAAATAGACATGCATGATTAATAGAACAGTGAGTTAACTTGGAAAGGGGCATCAAGTTAACTTGTGTTTGTCATCAATACCATTCTGGAGGGTAGGACATCCTTTCTAGGTGCTTTACACCTCTTCACCACTAGTCAACAACTCCTCTAGCCAGGCATTGACTTCTTCTGCCTTTGGGCAATGAATGCTTCGTAGGATGATGACATGTCGCATAAACATTTCCTTACCACTTGCAATTTGCTGCTGATATTCAATACACTTTGTAGCTGTGTCATCTAACTTGGTTGACATGATGGCAATCTTACTCAACTCGCAACCAACAAGGTCACTGCAAAAGCTATTATGGATGAGATTTTGGAATTGTGTTTGCACTTCGGCTAGCTCAATGTATGCACCTCCTTCGTGTTGGTAGAGGCAAGGGATGGATGTTACCAATGTTCTCATGAACTTGATAACACCTGCTATAATCTGATGATACTCAATCAATTCTACAGAGTTGGTGTTATATACTTTTACCTTATATGCAAGCTGTTCTTTCCAAGCGAAAAGATGTTGCTTGTTTTCCACTGTAGTGATTGATTGGTATGCTAACTTCAAATCTGAGATGGTGATCTCATCCCCAGGCCTCTTCTTTGCTACCTTTAGCTCTGATTGCTGAATTTCTGCTCGAAGATCATGAGCTCTACACCTCAACTAGTACAACTCTGCAAGAATACACCGTCCTTTGATGACAAATTCTTCCACTTGACTTCTCAAGTGTTTTCCATATAGGATTAGCTGGTGGTGATTTTGCTCCATGGGAAGGTCTAGCATCTCTTGTGGTAAAGCAGAGATGTTTGGAGTATCGTGCATCAAGCTAGATATGTACAATCTCAACTATTGGTTTTCATCCTTTAAGGCTGCTTTATCTTTGTCGTCCTTAGCCATTCTTTCCTTGACACTCACTGAAGCAACTTTAAGGAGATTTGCTTCCAACTGACAAGTGGTCTTACTGAAGTTGACCTTTGACAAGGTGAAGTCATTAACTTCAACCTCATGTGCATTCTTGTCGTCAAGTGGGGCAGTTGTCTCTATGACAAATTCATTGTCGACATTCCTTCCTACATGAACCTGCCTCTTCAACTTCTTTACTGGCATGTCTTGAGGGACATGATCAAACTCCGTGAAGTCTAGCTGGTAGGATGGCCTTTCTCTCTTCCTTCCTAGGAGACCCTCAAGCCAGAATTAATCCTGACTAGCCTTGTTGGAAGGAGGAATGTTTGGCCCTTCAATGCCTAATGAATGAGATTGTGTTGCAGTGATGTCTTGTGGTGGTGAATCCAAGTCAATGGAGACTTGTGACTGCTACAATGGTGGTGAAGTAGGAGGTTCTGTTTCCACTACTGGCACTGTATCTGCTGCAACTGCTTCCATCATGGGCTCTGTATCAGTTGTGATTGTCTTGATCACTGGCTCAACTGCAACAATTTCCATGATTGTCTTAGGTATGTTTGTGGCCGTCTCCACATGAATCTCTTGCTGATTTGTATCGGCACTTTGATTTCTTCCCCTTGTGTACCTTGACATCCTCATTCTTCTGGGAGGGTTACTCCATTGCTTATGTCTGGGCTTTTTCCTTGATGCGAAAGGTAGTGAAGGGTGAATCGGCGACAACTCTGTGCGGGGAATTACTACCTTTTCTTCTTACTATCCAGGTAGAGTTGACTGTTTCTAACAACCCTACTTGTTCTTTCCTCTATAGATGTACTCTCCTTTGCATACCAATCCACTTTTCTAAGTGGTTGTGAGTCTACTTGATCCATGAAGAATGAAGGAAGAATAACTTCCCCATCATCATCGGATAGGCCTTCTACATTTTCTATCATGAAAACAATAATTTGCGGAAGTCTAAACTCGTTGTAGTTACGTCTTCGCACATCAAACTCATCTTCACAGTTGACCGAGTAGTCTTCCATGGAAGACTCGTGTGAAGAGTGCTGCTCAAGGTGTGTTGCATAAAGGCCTCTAGGATCATATGACCTCGCAATGAGATATTTGAGATTAAGTCTCACCGTCTCTTGGCCCATGACTTTGGCATCAGCTGCTGTCTTACACCTGCAGCGTCCCATCTAGAAAGGAAAGTTCGCAACCGTCTTGCGTTTGAGACGCAGATGAGAATGAACTTTGGCCAACTGATGCAAGAACTCCGCGAAGACTACCCTATCTAAAGGGTAGGCGGGTAACATGGCAGGATGACCGTTGTATCCATATACGCATATATAGGTGAAGGTGGGGAATTGGATGAACCAATCTGCACAATCCACCATTGCCTCCTTGGTTGCTGGTGATATACGTATATGCATTTTATGGTCGAGGTCCCTTATGGTGTGCATAATGAAGAGATCATTTATCTACTTGAAGTGTCGTTTTGCTTGTGTGAACTCAAGTCGTGGAAAATGTTTGTGGACCTTCTGCACACCTAAGGTTCCCATAGTGATTAATGCTTTGAACTGGCCTTGGAAGGCAATTAGGTATACAAGATATGAGCACATGTGAAACCTATGAGCCTCTAAGAACCTGATCATTTGTTTGTGGAGTGTATCAGTGATGAGGGTGGGCCAATCGTAATGCTCTCTGTTGCTTACAATTTTGGCGATGAGGTAGTACATCTACGATTGAAATTGGTTTGCCTCCTCCTGTCCAGTGATATGGTTGAGTAGCGTGATCATCACTGCATACTCATCTCGGAACTCTCCACACCCTACATTCTTGGGCAAGTTGGCCTTTTTGTATTTTAGCCATTTTTCTGCCATTCTTTGCTGACACTTATCTTTTGACACTTTGAATTCCTTCTCACATTCTTTCACAAATATGACCACATTTGTCAAACATGGTGGAATAGCAATACACTTTTCGACATCCTTAGGTTTAAGGCTGCAAATCACCCGCCCATCCACTGATTGAATTTCTTGTGTGGTAGGGTTGTAATGCCTAATGCAAGCAATTACAAACTCCATGCTCTGTAATGTGATGGGGATTGATGCGACTTCAAGTAATATGGATTGCTCGATGTTCTGTAATGTTGTGTTGTACCCCAAATAAATTTTTTGGCATTCTGTGTAAATTGAGCTAAATCTTGTTAAAATGCCATGAAAGGTCTGTTTTAGGTCAAACCAATCATAGAATCTTGGTGGGTTTCTGTCTAGGAACACATGTACAAAATTCTGAAAAATTGAAAATTAGGGTTTTTTCCCCTATTTTCAGGGAAATCCCCCGAAAATAGGACCTTCCCAGAAATGATCGAAAATGATTTTGATAGGTTTAAAGGGCTTCACGATCACATTGGTCAAGTCAGAATCATCAAAAGACACGTTTTACTCTGGTGGGTCTATTTCTCTTTTTCAGGAACGAAGTTAGGAGCTCTACAGCCATTAATGGCAGATTGGCCAGTACCAGGCGCTGAAAGCTAAGCTTCAAAAGCTTCAACGATACAACCATGGCGGAAAAGGTCAAAAAAGATGCTGTTTGACGAAGGAGATTCCTGAAAACGAAAAAGGTCAAAATTTGACTAACTCTGGAGATGTTACAAAGGGGAGATTGCTCACATGTTGAAAAGGCGCCTTCTTCAAGCAGGGGCGCCCATGGTCTTTGAAGGTCAAACAAAGTCAGTAAGATCATCCGAAGCAGTCATTCTCAACGTTTGGTTGCTGGCTCAACAGTGAAACAAACATCCAGATCATTCGATGAATAGATCACTAGCAACTGCTGACGAAGCAAAAAGAGGCAGTTGAGGAATTGACAGGAAACCACAGTTAACGACAAAGTTGCAAGAAAAAGAGCCTTTTCAAAGCAAAGGCGCCCTTTCTTTTGGACTTCCAGATGCTGACCAATGACAAAGGGCTTCCTTTGATGACCTTCTCAGCTAAAGCAAATCTCGGAAACGCAACTGCAAGCATCAATACCTGACAGAGCAGTCAACGGATAATCTGGATCAAAGTAGGCAACTTGTCAGACGAAAATAATCAAGCCAAAAGGCAAAAGCGCCCTTTTCAAGGAGGGGCGCCCTTGGATAAAGGAACCCTAATTTGAGATCCAGATTTCCCGAAGACAGTCATTCTTAGCAGAACAGAGCTGAGTACCTGATGAAACGTCATGTGAAAACATCTGACTCTCCGATCAACGAGAAATCCAGTTCAAGGCACGAGAGGTCATTTCAAATAAGCTGAAGAACGAAGACTGAAAAATCACTAAGGCATTGGCAAAAGCGCCCTTTCTTGGGAAAGGCGCCCAGTCTTTTGGAGCCCTTAACTCAGCTTTTTATCATTCAGTCTCCCAGGCACTTCTTTCCAGTATGGATTCTGCTCCGCAGTGAATGTGTCCATGACGTCTCAAGATCAACAGACAACGCCAAGATTCAGGATCAAACAGGGGGTTTTCAGGAGAGAAAATACCAAAAAACTTGCAAAAGATGAAAAGGGACGCCTAAAATAAGTCAAAGGTCATTTGTTGACTAAAGTCAAAAGCTCTTTGAGTTAAAGTTGGCTAAAACGCTCCACGATTGGTGGAAATCACCTTTTTAACTTCAGATCAAACTCAAATCACCTTTTGAGCTTGTGTTAGGTCCCCAAATTTGTGGATCTGAAGCCCAAACATATATATTCAAGGTGAAGGCGTCCATTTCATTATTTCATTGCAGGTTGAAAGACAAAAAACAGCCACAAAGTTCTCAAAGGGCGCCATTGAAGATCTGAAAGAGGTTTTCGTCCATTCTTCATTTTTATTGCAGATCTGAAGCAGGAAAGGGTTGCTATTTTTGAGGATTGGACCAGAGACAGATTTTTTCAAGAAGATCAGATAAAACTTCCAATCCATCTTCTGTCTTTTTCCTCTCTTCTTGTCTTAGGTTTTCTTGCATCTGACAGAAAAAGCAACAGGCTACATCAGATCAGATCAACTGAGTAGATTCAACATCATTTTCCAGAGAAACCCATCTCGATAAATTTTTCAAAATCAGCAAACTTGCTGCCCCTATTTT
>VDFB02244220.1:0-10165 GCA_007258455.2 Sequoia sempervirens | reverse complement strand
ACTTCCTATTATGTGACCCTCGTAGGCTGATAGGGTGGATAGAGGGTCTGGTTGAGGCTTGGCTTGGCTTCAATTGGCAGAATCATTTAGCTTGGCTTTCGTTCGGAGTCGTTTGGACATCATTTGCTTGACTTCCTATTTTTAGTAAGTGGAGTCACTCAGCGGAGCACCCCTGCTATTTTTAGCAGTATGGTCTGGTCATATGGAGATTCAATCACTTATCATCCAGCTTCAGATGGTTCGTTAATTGGACGTATTTTGAGAGAGATATTAATATTTATTTGTCAAAATAAATATTAATTATTTTGAAGCTTATATTATAAAGTTATAATATTATTTAATATTATAACTTAAGTGAATATTTAAAGGGGGTCGACCATCATAAAGAAGGGGCCATTTTTAATTAATTATTTTAATTAAAAAGGGGCGTCCAACTATTGAATAATTAAAAGTGAAATTTCAACTTTCAAGTTTATTTTAAATGGTGCTTTTTGAGAGAAATCGACCCAGCTGAGGAAGTATAAGTTTCTTTGAAAGAAACTCAATTCATTATGTTATGAAATCGAATTTTTGCCAAGTGCTTCTTCAGAGAACAGAGCCTAGGGTTCTAGTTTTCATTTTGCATTGGAGAACGAACCATCTTCAGTGTCAGCAGTTCAGAGGCTGTGAAATATCAGCTGATCTATTGCCAATCAGAGGAATAGCTTCATTCAGAAGTTATTGCAGAGCTTTATTTTGCAAGTTTAAATCTCAAGGGTTTTGTACGGATTTCTCCTGGAGGTGATTCTTTCTTCTCAGGTGCCATTTTTCTAAACCCCAGGGAAACAAATAAAGGCCGTACATTTTTCTTCATTGCTGGTTGGAGGCCGTACCAGCTACAAGGAAAGGCGTCTTTTCATCTAGAGCCAAAACGCCTATCTTTTCAGCTCCTATTCATCTCCATAGGTGACGCCTAGGCAAGAGGAGGTCTTTCAGACAGTTTCTGAGTAGGAGAAGTCAGGGTTGCAAGCTGGCCGTACCATTTATTCTTCATCCAAGCGGCTGCAATCAGGTTTTTACATTAAATATTTTATATTGTCTTTTGTCTGCATGTCAAAGGATCTGTTATTGTAATCATCTGGAAAGAATAATAAGCTTGTACGCTATCAAATTCAAAGACTATTTGCTTCTGTTTTCACTTCCTTAAATTTATTAGATTTATAGAAGTCTTTCTTTCAAAATCGCAATTCTTCACCATTGCATGCAAAAAACCAAAAACAATTCAAAAACACTCAAAAAGCAAAAAAAAATGCGCCGGGCCGTAACAGTTGAGAATAGGTTTTAATCGGATGCCCTTCAAGAAGGCTCATTTGCAGTCACTGCGAGTTATTATAGATTAGGTTAACTCACGCTGATTATGCTAAAAATCAGTTTGCAACCAGCTTGCTAGAAGGTTATTTGGCTGATGAAAGGTATAAGTTGGTTGATGGGTTAATTTTCTATAAAGGTAGAATCTTTTTAGTGCATGAATCTAAGTTTAAAAAGAAGATTCTACAATCTTTTCATGATGTTCCCCTTGCTGGTCATCAAGGCATGTTCAAGACTTACAAGCAGATTAAGGAAAGGTTTGCTTGGAAAGGGATGAAGGATGAGATCATGAATTACATAAGAGAGTGTTCTATTTGCCAAAAGAATAAGAATGAACATTCTTTTCCAGCTGGTTGGTTGCAGCCCTTGCCAATTCCAAATCAAAAATGGGAGAGCATTGCAATGGATTTCATCACTAGGTTGCCTAAGGTACAAGGACATGATTGTATTTTTGTGGTGGTAGATAGATTGACTAAGTTTTCACATTTTTATGCTATCACAACTTCATTTACAGCAGCTCAAGTGACTGAGTTATTCTTTAGAGAAGTTTTTTGGTTGCATGGTTTGCCTAAAACCATTGTCAGTGATAGGGACAGCAAGTTCCTAAGTGCTTTTTGGCAAGAGATCTTCAGGCTGAGTGGTACAATGCTTACTCCAAGCACTAGTTATCATCCACAATCAGATGGGCAATCCGAGATTGTCAACAAGTGGCTAAAGGGTTACCTTAGAAATTATGTTTCAGAGCAGCAAAGAGCTTGGATTAAGTGGCTTCATTTGGGAGAGTATTGTTACAACTCTTCCTATCATATGTCAATTAAGATGTCTCATTTTATGGCTTTATGGTTATGATGCTCCTAACTTTGTAGATTTGGTGTTTGGTGATAGTAGAGCTCCACAGACAAAGGATATGCTTCAGCAGAACCAAGACATCTTGAAATCTCTCAAGGAAAATCTGCAACAAGCTCAAAATCAGCAGAAGTTATACGCTGATCAGTAGCGTAGTGAGAGATCTTTTGAAGTAGGAGACATGGTCTACTTGAGGCTTCAGCCCTATAGACAATCTACCCTTAAGAAGAGTGGTGCGGAAAAGTTAAAGCCACGATTTTATGGTCCTTTTAAAGTCACCAAAAGGATTGGTGAAGTTGCATATGAGTTGGAGCTTCCAGCTGAAAGTAGGGTGCATAACGTCTTTCATGTGTCACACCTCAAAAAGGCACTTGGGCACAATGTTGTGGCTACTTCAGAATTACTTCCATTGGATGAGGAAGGTCAGTTCGTGTTAATTCCAGAAGAGATTCTTGATACTAGAGAGCATTCCTTGAGAAGAAGAACAATCAAGGAATACTTGGTTAGATGGAGGAACTTGCCTATTGAAGATACCACGTGGGAAGGAGAACATATTTTGTTGCATCCATCTTTTCGGTTGCTTGAGGACAAGAAATCTCGAGAAGGGCGGACTATAATGTCCCCTTCTCATCAGTGATCTGTTTTGACACTCATCAGCCTATTCCGGAGGCTCGTAGGCTCATTGAGGTAAAATTAGGGTTTCCATGTTCGGTGGTCCTTTGGCATTTCAAGGAGTTTACTATTTTTAGTAAATTCTATTTTTGGCAATATGAAGATTGTCAACTTTCAAGACTTCATTTCCAATTGGAGCAATTATTTGAATTCAAGTTCTGGCTTCTAAAAGTTTTATTTTGGTGAATTTCATAAATAAAGGCATTAATGTTATAAATTGCAGTTGACCCCTTGGCCTAGGAGAATAACTTCAAGATGTTTTAAAAGGTGGTCTTGAAGGGGGACGCCTTCATAGGTGTTTATTATTATTTTTTAATAATGTCATTATGCCTTGGGAAAAAAGTGACGCCTCTTTTATGGAGTGATATTTTTAAAACAAGAAGTGAAGTTTATATTTTTGCAAGAGGGACGCCATCTTGAAGAATTATTTGATTTTTGGAAATTGAAAAGACTCTTGTGTCTTTTGGCGTGCCTTCTCAGGAATTTGAAGAGTTTGTTTGAACTTCTATAAAATGAAGGCTTTGCTCCAGCTTTGGTATCCATTATGCTTATCATATTGTTATGCTATCGAAATGACAAGTGATATTTTGCTTTGAGGATGCTACCTCCTAGCCATTAACCAATTTCGCTGCGGTTTGAAATATAACACCTAGTTGGTCATTTGTTGTTTCAAACCCGACATGCATTGAGCCTTTTCATATGTTGAAGAATTTGTTGGCCCAAATACAATGTACCTGGTATCTGTGACTATTCAAACTTGGATTTCAATTTTGGGCTAATGCTAATTCAATTGGCGTAGTGTTGATTGTGTTGTGAAAATTTCAACGAAAAAATTGGTTAGCATATTTTACTGATACACTTCTTCCTAAGCTCCGAAAGTACATTTTCAAAGTGGCTGAAGCACAAATCTACCTTAACTGCATGTGTGGGAAGTGCATCATTCCTGGGTGCTGTTTCATGGATTCCCAGTAACCTGGAGGCCTCATTTTGAGCCCTCATTTGTATTGTTTGGTAAAGGAATGATTTACTAGAGCTGATCACCCTCCTAAGGAGCCATACCATTTTGAGGGTTTGCATTTTCAGACTTCCTTCTCAAAACAACAACTTTCAGAGGTCTGCAACAGCGTGTTAATGGTGTCTTTTCATAGTTAAATGTTGGTCAATGTGAAGGAGAATGTTGGGGTTTGATAGTTTATGCATTTGGTGTCTTCCATGAGGAGTTGTATGCATTTGCTGCTCAATGTATGACAAAGGAAGGGACCTTATATGACTATAATCAGGCATGATATGTATTTCTTTAAGTCTGATTTCAATTATTATTATATGCTAAGATGGTTTGTAATGGTTCAATATGATATGTTGCAAGTCCATGTCATTTCCTTTCAATGCAATGTTATTTCTATAAATGCCACACATGTTTAATGGAACCTTGAAACCAAACAAATTTGCAATCTACATCATACTCAGTCTACATCATACTCAGTAAAATAAAATAAAATAGGGGTGGTTATTACAGTGGTATCAGAGTTGGTTTTCCTGTCAGTTTGTAGGAGTTCTAACTTTGCTACAATTCTTCAGTTGCATGTCGGAGTTTTAGTAGTGTTTATCAGTTTTAGTGGTTCACACCTATTTTGCATGTTGGTGACCAACATCTACATGTCTCTCTTTGATAGTTTCTAGAAGCAAAGTTAAAAGATGACTACAAATAAGTCTATATTTGAGTTGATGCAGGAACTAGCCATGCTAATGAAGGACCTTGACATTAAAAGACATATTCAAGGATTGTTGCAAAACCTAAACATTTGGATGGAGAAGATGCCTTGACATATGAGGAATGTGTGACAGAGCCCCAAAACGACCTCTTAGACATGCATGTAATTGGTGATGATGAGGATTTGTTTGACAAAAAAGACAAAACAGCAGCCTTGAATCCTAATTCGGATTCAACCAGTGATGATTCTAATACTAATGGCTTCCTAGATGATTCTAGTAGAGTTAATGTTTATGATGAGCTCACTAATGTACCTTTAGAAGAAGAGCATGTTGAGGGTATCACTATGATGATGTTTGTGATGTCCCCTTCTAATTAGACGCTTGTACATCAGTGGATTAGCCTATTATGTCGACCCTCATAGGCTAATGGTTCTAGATAGAGGGTCTCTTGGACAGTCACTTGGTCGTCAAATTGCAATGTTGTTCTCTGGAGTTTGGTGGTAGGGTGAATTATGGCATTTGGCATGATGCTTGTGATTAAAATTATGATAATCATCTTTTATTTCACCCTCCTTAGCCTAGGGACCATGTATCTTTAAAATGAAGAGGTCACTTTATATTTTTCTGTTACTATTCATTCATAAAGTGAAAAATGTTATAACTTAAGTGAATAGTGCTCACTTTTATGAATAGTGTTTTTTTAATGCAAAAACATATATCTAGAAGGAAAATTTTGACCCTCTTCATGCATGGGTTATTTTGCTTCATTGACTTGGGAGTTTGGCTTTGGAGGAAGAGGGAGGCTAGGGTTTCCTGATTTCTTGCAGTGGGTAAGCCTGAAGGGGGCTTCGTTTTTCATTTGGAGTTGCTTGATAGTGTGAAACACCACCTTAAGGTTGCTGGTCAGTTTTTGGATGCTTCATTTGGAGACATAAGTTGTTTTTTGCAGGTTATTCGAGCTATTTTCTAAGTGGGTTTTGGCTACCATAGACTCCAATTCCGTTTGCACAGGAGCTACTTGCTTTTTGAAGAGTTTTGGGGCTATTTTGAAGAGCTACAGCCAGCAGCCCCTCTCTTGAGGATTTAATCAGCAAAAGAAAAAAAAATCCTTTTCTAAGAGGCTGCAACTTCACCAAAAGGGGGCACCCTTGTACAAGGAAGCTTCCCATTTTGGATTTTGGTGGGAGAAGTTTGGCTTTCGAAAGTACTGTGCATTTCATTAGGGTTTGGTACTGTAGCAAGTTACTATTCACAGAGCTATATGGCTATAAGTTAAAGTATGGTATAAGATATATTTAGTTTAAAATCTAATGTAAGCTATCTATTGTATGTATCTTATCATGTAATGAAGAAATCATATTTGGCCACTAAACTGAGCAATTTAAGCAAGGTTACCTCAGTAGTTTATTTTATTTGAAGTTTTCATTGTATGTATATGCTTGTTGGTACCTTTTTAGCATTATTGGAAAACAAACTCAAAAACAAGAAAGAAGAAATAAAAACTAAAAACAAAAATTAGACTTACAAAACTCAGTGAAAAAATAAATCAGCAAAGTGGTGGAACACTACAATGTCTTCAAATCAGCTGATGATGATGGTCCTATATTTAATTTCAGTGATGATGAAATAGGTGGTGTTTGGTTTGAACCTCAATCCAAGCCTATGGAAGGGCATGACTATAATGATGCCAGTACTAGGGAGTTGGAGAGTGTTTTTTTCAGAGAGACAACCACTCTTGAGGAGCACAATGAACATATTTTCTTTGAACAAAGCAATCAGCCCTTTAGCACATGGGATCCGGGTGTGTTGGCACCTAAGTATAATGAGGATCCGACATTGGATAAATTTCCTTTTGATCCTGATGATGTTCAAATCTTAGAGCACAATGTAAGCCATGAGGATGCTATTGAAGAAGCTAATTTTGGAAAGTTTGATGATGATCTTGAACACAAATCTGATTTATTAATGCATGGAGCTGATTATAAGCAAAGGCTTAGTGAACTTGTTGAGTTTGATCCTCATCCTAATGTTGAGTATTTTCATCAAGTTAGTGAAGGAGAATCACCTATTGAAGCTACAAATGAAAAGCACATGAAGATGAAAGAAAATACTGCCATGGACATTGTCAAACCAGCCATGTTAGATCAGCTACAAGAAGGTAGGAGTTCATTTGATATTCCTCTAATTGAGTCTAGCATTGCTTCATCACCCTTACCTCATCTTGGCAAGGAATCAAATAGTGGTTTGGGTGTCTTTGAGATGGATGTTGTTCGTACATATGGTGGCAATTTAGAAATTTCAATATGTGGTGAACAAAAAGGTTTGAATAAGACTGACTTGACATTGCAAGATATGGAGGATCACTTGGTGGTTAAGGAGGTCATAGCTGTTCATACACTTTCTAGATCAGCCATTGAGGAAGATCATGATTACCTTGATGGTGACCCTTTGATAGAGGAAGCTAATTTGGAGGTGCATGATTATGAAGACAAATCAGAAAATTCAGTGTATGAAGATGATCTTAATCATAGGCCCAATGAGTCATTATTTGGAGAGTAAAAGGTCAATGAAGTTATGATTGTTGCAGCCTTAACTCATTTTGATAACACTCACAGGATAATTGAAGATCATTTTTGGAAAGCACCACTTGAGAGGAGACAAAAAGACTTGAAGGAGAACTTTCTCTTGCAGATTTGCAGGTGCTCAAAGAAGCTTTGATAGCAATGAAATCAAATTATTTACACCTACTTTCAGATAGAGATCATCTCTTCAAGCTTGTTGAAATATATTCTAATGCATTGAGAGGAAAGGAAGAAGTTGATAAGCTTACCTTTGAGCTTAAGGGTACTAGGGATTCCTTGAAGAGTACTCAATTGGCCCTTCAAGAATTAGAAGATCAGGTTGAGGAACTTTGTATGAGTTGAGTTTAACACATTGTCCATCAGCCAAATCAGAAATTCAGTCATCTATGGCAGCCACATCTGAAGAACAACAATCCAACACAAAGATTATGGAGGTTAGACAAATGGGCAAAGATTTGGATGAACTTCATGAGGATGAGGCATTGCATGAAGATTCAAGCACTCATCATACCAAGATGATTCAATGTTTTGACAGGGATTGAGTAGCACATCAAGAATGTGAAGTCTTGAGATTAAAGGAGACATGCCCACATGAAGATATAGCTTGCAGCCATGGGATAACAAGTAATACAATTGTTATTCAACTTGACACACTTCTTGGATCAGCACTTGATGATGAGCATCCAACAATGAAGGAAGGAATGCATAAGGCCCTAGAAAGCACTACAAAAGGGTATGAGGCAAATTCTGATTTTCTGATTTGAAACAGCAGTCCTTTACCTTTACATAATCTTGAGGTGGCAGCCATATCACATGAGGATGATAGTGGTAAGAGACCTTACCTTGTTGACACTCAAGAGTTGGTGGTTAAGCATGAGGTAATGGTTGTGGATCCAAACCACACGTAGTCTGATTTTGTGCATCATGGCATAGAGGATGTAAAGAGGACTCGAAGCATGTGTGATGAGTGGCTTAAGAGAGCTAGAGAAGACAAATTGCTGGTTACCCAAGCAACACCTACAAAAGGTTGAGGAGCAATGCAATCATATAGATCATAGGAGGCAGAAAAGAAAGACATTTCTTCGACCCCTATTTCTTCCAAGGGAAGAAGCTAAGGAGGTTGAGCATGTGCGGGATGAACCTCTTATCATAGTAGAACACAAGGAGCAATCAGCTTTGCATGGGTTTAATGAGAGGTATGATTTAGAAAATTCATTTTGTTCAAATAATCTTCCTCCTAAGGAACATGAGTCACACCATTTGGAGAGCCCATTGAAGGTTCGAGTCATGATCAAGGGGGAGCTAGTCATGCATACACATTGTGGATCAACACATAATGATATGTATGCATGTGTAGAAGGAAACAATTGTGATTTAGATTTTCTAGGGAGTCTAACCATCGTTGGAGAGCTCATTGAGTCTACTTGTGTTTTAACACCACACCGTCATGATGATGATTCTTTGAAGGAGCATAAGGCTATCCTAATTTCAAGACTTGAGGGATGTGAAGTTGATGTCATGAAGGTATTTGATTTTGAGTGGCATGTGCTTGTATATGTTGGGTTTCAATTGGACTATAGTCCAAGGCACAGAGATGAGCATGAGAGCAGGAAATTTACATGTCATGTCCCCAAAATCGTGACATTTAGATAATAAAGAAGCATAATTAAAAATATTTAACCATTTGATATTACCTAATTATAATTGTCCAAAACAATATTATAATTATGGATATTATAAATAACATTATGATATAATAGATATTAAAGTATATAAAATTAATATAAAATATAAACATGAAATAATATTATAATTATGATTATAAATATAATGAATAATATAATATACACAAGAAAATCTAAATAATCAAATATAAATGGAAATTATGATTGTTATATAGAAACTAATAAATATAACTAATACTATAAATAAATATAAATAATATTACAAATAAATTAAAAATAAAATAGTAAAATATAATACACATCAAAACAAAATAATAAAATATAATTTGAGATATCATTAAGGAATGTTTAACTAAAGGTCATGTCCATTTGTGGGGTTATCTCTATTCAAAGAGATGCCTCTCTTCATCGAGGTATAAGGATATAAAATAAGTTGTGGGATGTGGAGAAGAGGGGGAGTAGAAGATAAAAGGAAAATGATATATTAAATACACATCAAATTTTAAGAAGAAGATAGAAGAGTGAAGGAATGAAGATATAAAAAGGAGATCTATCAATAGTGTGTAGAGAACAATAAAAATAGAAATTAGAAAGGTTTTAGTTTTCAAAAGGCAGCAATCCCTTCAAAAGGTTGTGTCTCTTCTAATGAATGTCTCTTTTCAAAAAGATACATCTTCTCATTTGAATGTGGAGATATAAAAAGAGAAAGAATGAGATATGTATAGGGAGGAAGAAGGAAATAGAGAATAGAGTGGGAAACAAGAGATAAAATATAGGCTGCAGATCATCCGAAATTTATAAAGACAGGCAGATGGAGAGTAGATAAGTATTTTATGAATATAAGGAGATAAGTAATTTTATGAATTTAAATAATAAGTTAGATAAATGTTTGTACATTTAACTAATGATGTTGATAAATACGTCAAGGATTTAAATAATAGTCTAATTAATAGTAATTCATACATGATGCTATTTATTTAATGTTATCTATTTTTTTTATTGATTGCATGGGGAATAATAAATCATGCATGCTACTAGTTATCTTATAACATTGCTGATATGTTATGTTCCATTGACATTATTGTATGCAATTACATATATAATACGATTATATAATAAAGATACTTGTAGCAATTATTGAGCCTTATAAGTAATTGTGATTATTTGATAGAAAAATGAATAAATTTATGAATGTCTTTATCCTATGATTGATCAAGAAAAAGAGAAAAAGAATGCAATATGAACACTAGACCATCATTAAAGGATATCTTCAAGAAATCAAGACAGATTTAGGGTAATCCCAAAATGGGGACATTACAG
>VDFB02244219.1:12859-188208 GCA_007258455.2 Sequoia sempervirens | reverse complement strand
GTGAATCTTTATCATTATAATCAAAGGTTATGCCACATAGGGTTTCGTGAGATTGTGGTGATAAAGGCTGTTTTGTGAAGACTTTACTTTTCGATCAAGTGTTATGCCACACAGGGTTCCATAAGGTTGTCTTGGTAAATTCTTAAATCTGTTTTGTGCCCAATGAGCTTGTTTAGATTGAGATGATAGTTGCGCCACCTTGCCTTCAAGTAGAGAGTCTAAACTCGCTTATCGTCCGATAGTCAAACCCTGCTCCATTTCCTCATGCTCTGTTTTCTTGAGGAAATTGGATAGATTTAAAGTAGATAGCTTAGTTGTAGTTAATGATCTGCGAAACCAGAAAATCTTAGCTGCAACGTTCTTGGTTTTCTTAACCTTGTGCCTCTTCCAGCTGAGAACAAAAAGATAGGACTTAGATTACTTTTCTTTTCCATGCATTCCAGCACAACGAGGGAGCTTCCCCTCCTAATTTGAAGAGCACTCATTGTGTAGTGTACATAGCTGTCCGTACAAACCTGCACTCCAGAGGTGTTAGATTTTACGCCAACATCTTTCAGCACCATAAAGACTCCCTATCAAGACAATTTAGGCATTATAGCAACTCACCCACATATACAAACAAAATATCCAGAAATCTCTATGAGCAATTTGACAAGGGTTCTAAATCAGCAGCCATTGATCAGCCTATAGGTGAACAAGGTTCTAGAACAGCCACCAAAGAAGAGCATGTTGAGATTGTCCAAGTGATAAAAGATGATATGTTTAAAAATTCACTTCAATCCTATGAGGACAAGGACAGAGGAAATTCACCTATTGAAGCTACAAATGAAGAGCACGTCAAGATTGACGAAGATACCGCCATGATGGTTGTCAAACCAGCCATATTAGAACAGCTACATGAAGGTATGGGCTCTTGTGATGCTTCATTAAATAAGCTTAGCCTCGCTTTATCACCTTTACATCGTTTTGGCAAGGAATCAAATTGTGGTTTGGGTGTCGTTGGGATGGATGTTCTTCATACATATGATGGCAACTCAGAAGTTTCAATATGTAGTGAACAAGTGAATTGGATAAGATTGATTTAACATTGCAAGATATGGAGGATCACTTGGAGGTCAAGGAGGTTATAGCTGTACATACACTTTCTAGATCAGCCCTTGAGGAAAAACATGATGTAGAAGATTCTACTTACTACTTTGATGGAGACCCTTTGATGGAGCATGATGATGACCTAGTTTTTACACATGGATGTGTTGAAGAAGAGGCCATGAAGGAAAGCAAATTTGGGGGTGCAATCATACCAACACTTGATAAAAGGCATTCAACAAAGGATGAAGATTTGCTTGAGCTCCTTGAAGACACTACAAAAAGGTATGATGAAAATGCAGATTTTCTGTTTGATAACAGCAGTCCTATTTCCTCACATCTTCATGAGATAGCAGCTACTTAACATGGGGAAAATGAGGTGAAAGGGTTCCCCTTGTTGGCACTCATGAGATGGATCTTAGGCATGGAGAAGATGTTGAAAATTCAAGCCACTAACAAGTCTGATTTTGTGTATCATACCATGGAAGATGTCAAGAGAACTCAAGTCTTGTGTGACGGTTGGTTACAAAGAGCAAAGGATGCTAAGATGTTGGCTGCCCAGACAAAACAGCACTTGCAAAAGCTCAAAGAACGATGTAATTAGCTAAATCATCCCAAGAGGCAAAGGGAGTCATACACTAGATCTCTATTTCTTCAAAGAGAGAAAGGCATGGCAATGGAGCAAGCAAAGGGAGAGGGTCTCTTGAAGAAAGCAAGCAAGAAGAGTATGCAGATTTGGGTGGACAAGCAGAAAGGTATGAGTCAGAAAATTTTGTACCTGATTTGCATCATGAGCTGCCTTTGTTTGAGGGCCCCTTGAAGGCCTAAACCCTAGAGGAGGTCAGAGTAGTTGAGCATTCACTTAGTAGATCAGCCAATAATGTCAAATGCACACATGAAGAGGGAGTCATAAGTGATTCAGTTTGTGGTGATAAATTGGTCCTACTTGAAGATGTAGAGATGGTCAATAATGGAGTGCAATCCTATCATCATATTGATCCCTTGGTTGCATTGGAGGCTGCCCTATTGCAGAACACTGTGATACATGTCATAGAGGCACTTGCCTTTGTTGGGCATACTTGGGAGATGACGTTGAATCTTGACACAAGGTATGGAGGTATTGCTATAATGTTTGGTTCCAAGTTACTAATGCTTGTGTTCCAACAGGATTATGTCATAGGGATTGAAAGAAAGCATGAGGATCTTGGCCTTCTTGCCCTAGTTCATATGGATCCACTCCATACTTTGCTAGGGGATGGCTACTCTACCTTATTGTAGAAGGATATCCTACAGGCTACTTGGAGGACAGCAGCTGTTTCGATGTTTTGGAGAGATTGGGATCATCACTTCATCATTGGTGGATGGCATATGGATGATACTCTATCATCATATGACATTGGTGATGATATTTGCACTCACTTGGGTCTGATTTTTAGTTGGGAGGTTGTTGTTCTGATTTATATCAACAACATAGGAAGGGCTGACATGTTCTTCTATGCTCCTACAAGGAGCATCTTGCACATTCATGGGGAATCCTTCAAAGTTGGAGAGTTGCTAGGTGTTGATAGTTCCATGAGTTACATTCATCTTTTCAATTATGGTAGGGTGATGAAATGGGATCCAGGTGGTGGTATGCTTGTCATTGCTTGAGGACAAGCAATTTCGGCAAGGGAGGTTTGTAATGTCACTTTTGCAAGCCAGTTAAGGAAAATCAAATAAAAAAATAATATTTTATTATTTTTTAGTATTGGCGCCCAAAAGGAGAACAAAATAATATTTAATTTTTGAATATTTGTGCCAAAAATATTTTATATTTTTTCTATGAGGCTGGGCGACCCTTTTTGGAGGGAATTTTAAAAATAAAAATAAAATAAAAAAAATAATAATAATTTTGAATTTTTGGGGCCCAAATTAGGTCGACCAGATTGGAGGGAAAAGGTGAAGTTTTCATATATATATATCATCAACGAATTTACGAATTTATCTCTGTTTTTATGATCTGCACTTTGGCAAATATTCTAAGGACGAAAATCCTTATGAATATAGGAGGAGTTGGACAAAAACCTAGCTTCTTCAATGAAGGACTTCATAGCAGAGATTATATATATATATATATATATATCATCAACGAATTTACGAATTTATCTCTGCTTTTATGATCTGCACTTTGGCAAATATTCTAAGGACGAAAATCCTTATGAATATAGGAGGAGTTGGACATATATATCATCAACGAATTTACGAATTTATCTCTGCTTTTATGATCTGCACTTTGGCAAATATTCTAAGGACGAAAATCCTTATGAATATAGGAGGAGTTGGACAAAAACCTAGCTGCTTAAATGGAGGACTTCATAGCGGAGATTTACATGTGCTTCAATGGTGATTCTTGCTAGACTCACACTCAGATTTTTGCATCAGCATAAGCAACTAGTTTGGAGGGGTGAATTGGGCAAGTTGGAAGGTATTCTTCAGATTTTCAAGGGTTGCAAACCCTATCAGCAGACCAGCAGGCCAGCGCACCCCTTTGGTAGGGTTTTGGAGTTGTTTTTTCATCAAATAATTGAATTTTGTAGCATTGGTGTAAGCTGGAGCAATTTCGCCCAGCTAGGGTTAGAGTAGGAGGTCATTTTCATTGCATAGATTGGGGTTACTTCATATCAGCAGACTTCTATATGTTGTTGGGCATGTTTGGAGCCCATTGCATTGTGTAATTGCATCATTAGTTAGATCTGATTTATAGCAGCCAACTGGACATTTGAATATCAGAAATTTTGGCATATGTTGGTGGATGTTTTGGTGATCTATTGTGTTGATTTCATAATTGTTTATGATCAAACAAATCAACTATAAGTTTGGTGTTATTGAAATAAATAAATGTTGTTGCTAATGCATATAAAAACTCGGAAAATCTTATCAGCAAACTCAGGTTTGAGGATAAGTTTAAAATCGGAAAATTAGGGCATCATTTTGCATTACAAAAGTCAGAAAAAATTTAAATAGTGTTGTGTGATCAGAAAATCTTATCAGCAAACTCGGGTTTGAGCATAAGTTTAAAATCAGAAAATTAGGGCATCATTTTGTATTTACAAAAATCAGAAAAAATTTAAATAGTGTTGTATTTAAATCTACTGCTGTGATTTTTCTGTTTGCTCCTTCCTTACAGGTATGACAAGTTGTGCATAACATACACAGGACATCACAGCTAGATGGAAAACTGAAAGCGCAAGTCTGCAAGGATGTCATCGACAAGAGTTACAATCTCGCTAGACGTTTATGTTGAAAAGGCACAACAATGAAATTGCCTTGGCCATATTGGGCCCCGACAAGACCCCATTTTTCATTGTCTTGCAGCTCGTTCGAGTGGAAGACATGTGCAACTCCAAAGGACACAAGAAATGCTACAGTGGCCACCACCAAGCATTTCATCAACCACTCCATTTTTACCTACAATCGATACAAATCTACTGCTTTTGGTTAACCGTGGAGCATCGCAAACTTCATGCCCACTTTGATAGCATATTGGTTTTGAGAGTGCTCGGATTCAATTACACTAAATACTACCGTGTTTCTATTCTTCATACTTGTTCGACTATGCTCCCCAAAGTTTCCAAGATGGGGACAATAGGGGACAAGGGGACACATTCCCCAGACCAATTTTTTTAAAGCCATTTTTTAGGGGATAGCTAATAAACAATAGGGAAATTTTTAAAATATAAGAAAATTTCAACTATTCTATGATAACAGTGATTAGGCGTTCATCATAGACATTTTAGAACCTTTGTAAGAATGGGTAATTGAATAGGAAAGATGATCATCATAGACATTGTAGAACCTTTGTAAGAAGGGGTAATTGAATAGGAATTATGATCAAAAGACATTATAGAACCTTTGTAAGCATGCGTAACTGAAAAGGGATTACGATGTTATTTATCTTTATATATATATATATATAAAGATAAATAACATCATAATCCCTTTTCAGTTGCGCATGCTTACAAAGGTATATATATAAAGATAAATAACATCGTAATCCCTTTTCAGTTACGCATGCTTACAAAGGTTCTATAATGTCTATATATATATGAGTTGATAAAAAATTGCCTAACTAGTGTGTATATTCAGGTGAGGGATTTATTATTATTATTATCATCAGCATGTAAAGAAATGCCTGACCAGTATGTATGTTCAAGTGAGGGATTTATTATTGAAGTTTTACTAAAGCCTTCAAGAGTACATGTTATGTTGTCAAACTCATTGACTAAGAGGAATAGTTAAGTAAAAACTTAACAATTTGTGTTCCAGTTTGACCTCAGCTAGTATACCAATAGATGGGATTGTTCTATAAGTTGTCTATGTAGGTCATGATTGATACATTTTTGCATTATGAAAAAGGCATTTCCTACTCACTATGACCTAACTCATATTCAATAATATAATTACTATAGCATGCCAACTTTGCCTATGGTAATCATCGTATACTAAACAAGTTGTCGAATGTATAAAACAAAATAGTCCTTGATTGTGACTTCAACTATGCAGATGCAGAGATCTACAACAAGGGACATGTATTTTGTAGATTTTTTTATCATGATTAATCATCGGTTTATTACTTGGTCAGACTCATTGGTTTATTACTTGGTCAAACTTATAGTTTCGTGGGGTGTTGAGTGCAACGACCCCAACAGGGTCGAGGGGCAACAACCCCAGCTAGGTCAAGGAGAAACACCCCTCGCAAGGTCCAGAGGGGCATCAACCCTCATGGGAGTCTAGGGGCAATGCCCCCAATGAGGTCAAGGGGCAACATCCCTCGTGGGGTCCAAAGGCAGCACTACTAGCACATTCACCCAAATGAAGCCCTTCAAAACCACATAGACCTTCGTGGCACACACCATTTTCATATATTTTTGTACATCTTAGATGGGTATGTCATAAACCAAACAAACATTGAAAAGATGTAAGATTTTTTAAAAATTTAACTAAAATGTGCTTGGGTGTTAGGGCCCCTAGATAGATGTGGAACATCCAAACGTCCCTTAGCCATCCCCTAATGTACCCTACAAATTTTTTGACATCCCAAGGACATTTCTAAAATTTTGAAAAAACAAAGAGGATGGGGTTGTAACTCTTCCTACCCATCCCCACATCCCCAAAATGTCCCCTATTGGGGCAAGGTCGTTTCAAGCAAGGGATGTGTCCTCGAGAAGCATAGATATTCAATAATACATATACAAATTTATAGGATTTACATCGACATACTATAGGAGAGCTCCTATAACAACTCCTATTCATAGGATAAATAATTCCTAACAAACCATAACAAATACTTACAAATAATAAAAAACTAACAAATAATTATTGTACGTTTCCTAAAGACACGCTAACCAACCTAGAGATACAAGAATGATGTAATATGCCTAACAACCTTATCGGTTGGGTTGGGCTAAAGAAGGTGTTGCCATGCTAATTATTAAACAACGCAAGTTAAGATTTTTTGTTGGAACTAACTTTGTTCATAAAACAATGTTTAATATTACTCCTCTAGATGTGTGGGGTGGCATTATGAGCAGTCCATACTTGTATGACCACATGGCAGTCATCGATAGGAGGGTTAACAAAATCAGATCATCAAGAATGGTAAATCCTTCATGTTGTGTGCTTACCGCAAAGACTAGCCTAAGAAGGTCCTAAATCTTCATGGGAAATTGCTTCCTTTGGAGAGAACAAATGTTGAGCAAGTTTCTCCAAGTTCAAGCAATGTACTTTCTTATCACACAACAGTTGGAGACAAAGGTGTACCAAATTTTGGCTTGTGTACGTATTATAGTGCAAGACAAAGTGGCACATGTGTCATTAATCAAGGGGTTCTTACATCCTCATAGTCTCTAAGCTTTTGGGGACCAAATGCTACCTAATTGGGGAGGTGTGATCTGAAAAGAAAAATCACTTTTTGTAGTACTTGGCATGTTTTAGGACAATGTACTACTTCTTTGATGCTGGATAATATTCAGGATGGAATAAGGCATCCATGTACAGGCTTCAATTGATAGGAAGACACAAAGAAACATGATATTTTGGCCATTTTGGCAAAATTGTCAGTTTGTACATTGGCAAAAGCACAAACACCACAGCAAATGCATTGTCTACAACAGCGATCTCTAGATTGCTGCAGTGAATGCATCATCTATAGCGACAAATGCACAACGATCTCTCTGCCCAAAGTGTCACAACAGGTTGAAACCTCCAATAATGTTGCAAATTCTGAATTTTTCTCTTCCTTTTAGACAATCATTCCAGCTTCCCAATGACAGAAGAGTTATTCATAACCTCTTGAGAGGTTGAATTTGATATGCTTGGGTCTTAATTCTCTTGTTGAGAGTTGTAATGAGAACTCATCTAGTTGTTCTCATAGTTTTATGACTGTTGTGTACAACAAGGCCAGTGGAATGTTAGAGAGAGTTGTAATTGACCTCTGAGAACAGTTTCAGTCTTGTTCGAGTGTTCTTGTGTAAGCCTAAGGGTTAGGGATCAATTGTAACTGACATTAAAGTACCTGAGTGAGTGTATAGTCGCATTTGCTAGAGATTCTAATTACAAGGGGTTTCTCTGAGGTAACTTGTGTTAGGACTAGGGGGACTAGGCGTGTTGTACATCTTGAAGTCCTTGGTCTGATCAAAATTATTTGCTACTTGTAATATTGTCAATAATGTGCCCATATAAAATGGGTGTCCCACCTAGATGGAATCTTGAGATTCCAAGGTGGCATTTTCTGCCACTTGTCAATTGTATTATGATGTGTGTAAGAGCATATGAGATTGTAAGATGTGAAAGAGCATGTAAGAGGGAGTTACAAAGTGGACTAAGAAAGTCATAAAAGATCTTTGACCAATTTATGACATGTAAGAGCATCTTTGAAGAGGTTTGAGGAGAGGGCAAGTTTGGTGAACGGAATATTTGACCTTGAGTTACAAAATATTCCTGAAAGATGGACCCATCATGAGGGGGGCATTGAAATTTTAGACCAATTTGGGCACCCAAATTGGACTCATGGTTTTGGTCTATGGTATTGGAAATCATTGATGATTTCCTGAATTGCCTTTGCCTATATATTGGAGGCTTAGGTTAGAGGTATTGAGACACTTGTTTATATAGTGTTGTGTGATCAGAATTCCTACAAATTGTTGAGTGTTATCTCATTGAAGCACAAACGTTATGATATTGTATTGTAACACATTTTTACTGATAATACATTGAGTGTGCACTTTGGAGGCTGGGTTTTTCCTGTTGCAGGGACTTCCGAGGGTATATCTGTGGCACTCTTGTTTTTTGGTTGTTCTATCATTCTTCTTATTCTTTCCTCTTTTCTTATTTTTTTCTAAGTATTGTTTAATATGCCAAAATGCTTTTGAGAGTTTCTTAGATCTAATTACTTGTAACTCTCTCCTCGTGGAATTAATGTGGGAAGTGTCTACATATTTCTTTCATTTAGTATCTGAACTTAGTTTTGAGTTATGGTTCCAATGAGTTTGTGGGCAGATTTCCTTGCTGTTTGGACTCATTGTAGGGTGTTGAATTCTCTCTTATTGTCTCTTGTTTTCTCATTACATTTGCTCAAGTATCTCAGTCATTTGCTTTCACATTTTATGACTGATCATATCCATTTTTGAAAAACTAAGCAAGGAATATCTTATAGTTTATGGATCATCTATTGATTTAAGAGCCTACAAGTATATCCAACATCACAACATTTCAAATCGAAAACTATGAAATGGAATATGAAGCAAATGAAAATTAATCATTCAAATGAAATATAAAATCAGAAATTGCACGAAACAGCTAGGTGTAAATTTAAAATATGAAAGTTCAAGACTTTCATAACTAATTTATAAGTAAACAATTATATTATATTCCGCTAATAAACTAAGGTATGAACATTTAACATCAAATGGCTAGGGGTCTCCTAGAACTGCTGGGAACACAAGAAATTTTTTATTTTCACAAGACACTCGAGAGATGTTTCCGAAACGTCCTCCCTGAATGGATATCATGACAGAAACATTTTCCCAAAAACTAATTGGGGAAGGAGAGGAATGTTTCCTAACCATCCCCAAGTAGTAGAAACGGGGAAACAAGCGATGGAAGGGTTTTGGGCAGGTAAAGCATACTCTGGGACTCTGGTATTATAGTTTCTTTGTTGTTGGCCTTGATTAGTAGGTGTCGTGGTGTTACAAAGCAGACGGAGACTGAGACAAGGCCCTTTGAGTTAGTTTTATTTCTTCCATATTTGTCGCCGACGGTGCTGGACCGTCCAGGGCTGTGTCTTGTGATCTACCTTTGTTAAAACCGATGGGTTTCTGTAGCCTTCTTTAATTCAAATAATTCACCCTTAATTTTTTAAAAAGAAACTTTAAAAAAAAACAATCAAAGAAGTTGTAAGCAGCTCACCCCAACACCCCAGCTTAACCATCCTGTGAAGATTTACATTTGAAATAAAAAAGTAGATTTATGATTTTACAGCAATTCAAAAATTTACCGTAACTTAATTTGAAATCTGTGAGGTAAACTTAACGGCATGTTAAGAGCTGGATAACTCCACAGCTCAAAAATTTCTCAAATTTAAAAAAAGAAAGCGTATTTCCAAAAAAGATTTAGCAGCTAGCTTACCTTCATAACACGGCCATTTTTTGTTTTTCTCACAAAGGACTTGCTCTGCAACATTTTGTCGGCTAGATTCTATGGAGCTCCAAATAATTGCACTGTTACAATGTTAAAATTTATCAGAAAAAGAGGCTCCATTTCCTAGCCGCCAAAATAATGAAAAACGTTTTCCTGATAATTGTTAAAAAAAATAAAAAATCGTGTCTACCTTAATTTTGGTAATTAACAAAGAGACTTGGATATTGCAAAGGGCATGAAACAATGAGTGCTATTAAAACCTTCCAATGCCACTTTAGAAACCCTCTGTATCATTTATTGGCAAAATACGCTAATCTAACCTAGCCAATTGTTGCGGTTGTTTTCTCACTTCCAATCAGCCCGCGAAATTCTACTAATAATATGAAACTGAAAATTTTCACTTTTTATTATGTCGAAAGCGTTTCCTTATTTGAAGCTCACGACTTTCTTCTGTTCCTGAACGGTGAAGATTTTCGCACACAGTATACAAGAAGATTAAACGAATCTCAGCCGTTCACCATTTTTCGTCTTTTTTCCGCTTATTTTTTTATCCTTTTTTACTGCTTTCCGGCCGCTATTGGTTTCCGCTCCTCCAAACTCTTCCTGGCTGGTATTGAGCTTTCACTTCTCCAATTTGGCTGCAGCCTGAAAATAAGGTTTGGACGAAGGTTTGAGCGTATGTTTATTAAAATGAAAATTACGGCGAAGATTTTAATAATGAGTACATTTAGGTTTTAATATTGCCGCATCCTTTACACTCTACACTCTATGTAGGTAAGTATATATTAGTATAATTAATATATAATGTATATTTTATATAATAAAAAATAAATTATAAATAATATACTTATACTATTTATTATTATTATTATATAATATATTTTTCAACAAAATTATTAAATACATATATAAAATTAACATAATTAATATATATATTACAGTTAAGATTTTAATAATGAGCGTATCCTATCTCAAAATAGCCGAAATCAACGGTTAGAAGATGATTTCAAGCAATGCAATACGGTCTAATAAATCTCACCCGTTTAATATTTGCCACCGTAAAGTACGTGAATGTTTATGCTACGTCTATGTTTGTCGGCGAGCGTAATTATGTGAGTGATTAATGTTTCTTTCTCTTGCTTTGCCGAGTATCTGTGTTGGCCTTTTTGATATAAATGCGTGTGGTTTGAGGCCCACCCCCACTAACGAATTTTTAGCCTCCAGATTTAGCTGCTACAGTTTGTGAATATCAGCAGTTTGGCACTATTTTAGATGCAGTGGTGACTTGTGACTAGACAACTCAAAGCCCTCGTGGATTTGGAATTTACCCGCCAAATTTAAATAATACTGCAGAGCATTTAATATTTGGTAATAAACCATTGGCATTGATGATGCCCCACTTGCACATTTAACTGTTTCTTCATGTCTGTTTATCTGTTACCCTCATGAAAAATATTTGCGTGACATTTTAGTCATTGTGTTCATGTTGAATTTTTGATGAAAAACTAAGATAGCCGACAAACACATTTGCTTACACTACCTCGCTTGGCTTGACTTCTCCGAAATTTTAAACTTCAATACATGTAGGGTATAGGAGAGGACCCAGTTGTTGTGCACCCTAACTTCGCGCTTCTCAAAATCCTACTTGGAAATTTCAAATCACTCCAATTTTTTTTACAGCAGCTTACTTGGCAAGTCCCATGCTTATAACTTTTGTTTCAGGGCCACATCATCAAATATGATGCCACATCAGCATGTTTTTTGTCAAGGTGTCCAAAAAGGCCCAAAACAACCCTGTTACCAATACTTGTGCATTCACATCATGGGTAGTTGAGCGCTGATGTGCTATCACATGATTGGTTGATTTTTAGATCAAAGGAATACAGTTTGTTTAAGTTAAGGTAGTCATGTCACAACTATTGGGTATTATATAAACAACTACTATCACAACTATTGGGCATTATATTAACAACTACTATCTCAACTATTGAAACACACTCAACTACTGGGTCCTCTCCCCTAGGTTGTATGCATTGTAGAATGTGTTTAAATAATGATAATAATATTTGATTTAATTACGTGAGGTTATTAGCCTAGTATTATGATTGTGGTAGACTAATAAAAACCATTTCATATTGATTATATAACGAAATTGGTAAATAAAGCCACCTAAGAGGTTGATAGGAAAAATAAAATATTATTTAAACTAAAGATAAAGCAAAAAAAATATCATTAGAATCATATTAAATTTAATTATATAAATATTTACTAAGTATAAATTAGTATTAGTTTATTAGAAGTTTGAGATAACTAAAATTTGAAATTATGGTTTGTTAGATCATTGTTGTAAAAGTTATGTTGTTTATGGTTGAGATATCATCGTAAGTTTTGTAATTATGTTTTAAAAATGGATCAATATATATCTATCTAATAATAATTAAGACAAATTAATGGTGGTGTCAAGGAGTATTATAAGGCTTGTCATGCAAGATTTCAAAGTAAAAATGATAAAATGTCACAATTCATGTCAATGTGAGGTGGTAATGAAGGTGATGAAGGTGACTAAGTTGATTATGGATTGTTGATGAAGCTTGATGTAAATCAATAAGTAACTATGCTAGAGAATATACTCAAATTGTGCTTGACAATAAGTTTGCTTATTGATTGCTAAAAGATTAATTGATGTTGATGCCAATAGAAAATGGACTTTCAAACCATTTCGAAAGCATAGCCAATGGAAAGAGCACTCCATATATGCCATTGCGTGTTTCTCCCCACGCTTCATAACCATCCCCACAAAAGATGACAAAAAATTTGAAGCTTTTTGTTGGAGTGAACTACTACTATACAAGCCATTTCACAACATTCACAATGGTTTTGGTTCATCATCCGCTCAAATTATAGAGGAGAGTTTTGCATGTAATTATCATTCTTAGCATGTGTTACACACACTAATAGAAGCTCCTGAAGATACTGATTCCAACACTTCTTCTGACCAAGAAGATGATAACAACCCATCTGAATGGAAACTATTCTCACCTATACCCATGCCTTCCCCTCCACTTTGATGAACTAGACATGCTTGGTCACTGTGACATTGACTTGCACCATGATTAGGGATCTTCCCAAATCAATCCACACCACCAAGTCTTTGCAACTACATTCATAGAATCCAACCGTCCAACATTTCAAGTCTGCCATCTTACCATTTGCCCTACCCAACATGAGCTATCTGTCCAACAACAAAAAGCATTTGATATAGTTCTGTCACACCTAAATGTTGATACTTTCCAACCTCCTCTAAAATTAATTGCTCAAGGGACTGTTGGAATAAGTAAATCACACCTGATAAAAGCCATCAAAACTACACTCATGAGCTCAACCCAAAATGGCCTTCCACACCTCTTCGACGTACCCATTGCACACCAAGGTGCAATTGCTAGTATAATTAATATATATATTACAGCTAAGATTTCAATAACGAGCACATTTAGGTTTTAACATTACTGCATCCTTTGTTTTACCCTGCGTAGTTAAGTATATATTAGTATAATTAATATATAATGTATATTTTATATAATAAAAAATAAATTATAAATAATATACTTATACTATTTATTATTATTATATAATATATTTTTCAACAAAATTATTAAATACATATATAAAATTAATATAATTAATAATTATTATATTTTAATATATACAAAATATAATTAATATATTATATATTTTTTATATAATACAAATTAAATTATATATAATATAATTATATTTATTATTATATATAACAGTATATAGGTTATATTATTATTATTATATATAATGTATTCTATAATAAAAATTATTAAATATAAATATGAATTATAATAATAAATAATTAATATATTTTTATATAGATCAAATTAAATTAATATATAAAAAATATTATAGTTTAATTGATCTTTGGAGAGATTAGGGGAAAAAAAGAGAGATAGAGAGGGGGACAATTCTATATAGAGAGAGGTATATATACTAACACTTGCACTTAAAGAAGGTTCAAGGATTATGCCGATAGAAAACTATATGTATGTTAATATCTTAGAGGATGTGTTTGTGCATGGATGCACTGCATGTGGCTAGGTTAATTGATAACAAGTATGATAAAAATGTAATAGAAAAAGAGAGACTAGAATAAAATCCTTCTTTGAACCTAGAAGAGTTGTCAAAGGTTAATAAAAGGTTTAGGCCTAATTTTCTACCTTTGGTTAGCTATAATCTTCTTATTGGACTGGAGGGGTAAGTAGAAAGGATGGAATCTAAAGAATTGTATTCAAAGGATTTATATAGTGAAAGCTCGATAGTGGAAATATGTAGCTTACCTAATATGAAATGTGGAGATATGCTTGTAGTCTCCAACCATCAAGCTTTCACTATGATAAGCTATCAAAACTTAGATAAAAACAATCAGACAAGTGCTATGATAAGTTGTCAAGACTTAGATAAAGGTAATAAGGTAGGTAACAACAGTCCTGGTTTTAACCCTTCTTTGTCATCCTTATGCATACCTAAATTTGAAGGATAGAATAGAATCTAAAGAATTGTATTCAGAGGATTTATATAGTGAAAGCTTGATAGTGGAAATATGTAGATTACCTAATATGCAATGCGGAGATATGCTTGTAGTCTCCAACCATGATGAACTTTCAATTAATTATGAGAGTGAATCTCAAGAGGAAGGGTCTGATACTTCAACAAAGGGATGGCTGTTAGAATAAAAAATAAAAAGAGAAATCAAATCAGTAGAAATGAGGTTGAATTGACCTTAAAGAAATTAGATAAAGAAGGCAGGATCCCTAAATGCTTCAAGAGATTTTGGAATTCTAAAAGTGACTCGCAACTGTAGAGAAAATGGAAATTAATTGTACAAGTTGGAATGTGAGGGGGTTGGAATCCCCTAACAGGAAATATGTGGTTAGAAGATATTTAAATCAAATCCATAACAAAGATGTGATTTGTTTGGAATAAGTAAAATCTATCAAATTCACTTTAGAAACCAATCTTAGGTTCATCTAGAAAGATGCAAAACAATTCCATACTTCTTGTGACAAAGGCAAAGGGGGAGTTATCATTTTTATTTCAAACAAATGGGCATCATATGTAACTGAGCATGGTGCCTCTCCATGCAATAGGGTAATATGGATTATGATTAAAAAAGACAATAGGAAAATTGGGTTGTGCTTGATCTATGCTCCCAACGATCATTAAGAGAGAATTGAACTTTGAAAATGGATGTTTGGACTTCCAGACATCCCTTGGATTTTGGGAGGTTATTTTAATATGATTGGGAATAGGGAAGACAAGTCTAGAGGAAGTGAAATGGAGTGGAAAGGATGTGAAAAGTACTTTTGGGATAAAATGAAGAACAAGCTTAACCTTTTTTATCCTCTTGAAGGGGACAAGAAAGGAAACCATCATCTTTGATTTACCTAGTGTAACTACCAAAAGGGAAATAGAAGAATTTATTGTAGACTAGACATGTTCTATGCCAACAAGGACCTTTTTAGCTTTGATCAAATATGTGAGGGATGTAGATTCAAGGTTACACCTTCTTCCTTGCCTAGTCATCATCATGTCTCTTCCAAAATTCAATTATCTAAGGAGAGAATTCAAGATAGTGAGAAGCATAGTAATGTATACTAAATACAAATTTGTTAAAAGATGAAGATTGTAATGATATAATCTTTACCTTTAGAGAAATTAACAAATGGATATTAAAGGATAAATTTGTCATTTAAAGATGGGATAACAATGTTCAATATTTGGAAACTATTTTTCAAACTATTAGAAAAAAAGAGCATTAGATAATAAGAGATTAGAAAATAGACTATAGGATGATCTAATCAAATTGGAGAAGGAAATTCAAATGAACTCCCAAAACTTAGGATTGAATGAGGATTTAATCACAGTAAAAAATAAATTGAGGACCCTGCAAACTAGGAAGATTCAAGGTTTGAAAATAAGAGCTAAAATGAACTGGCTAAACAATGAGGATAAGGGCACTAGATTTTTCTTTAGGTATATTAAAGATAAGATTTTTAGAGAGCAGGCGGACCATATTTGAGAGGAAAAACATATTCATAAGTGACCCTAAGGAATTAAAAAAGTTGTTCCACAACTTCTATAAGACTCTATTTTCATCAGAAGGAAATAAACCTCAAAACCATACTGCTAGTTCCCAGGAAGATCACTGAAGATATGGCAGAAAAGTTGAATCAAAAAATTTCAAAACAAGAAATTGTAAATGTTATTCAAAAGTTGAATAATGTAAGACCCTCAAAAAAATGGGCTCCCAATTAATTTTTATAAGAAGAACATAGACTAGATTGGTGATGATCTGCTATGAGTTTATTTAGAAGCCACTGATAAAAGGTTCTTTAGGTTGTAACATCAATAAAGGAATCATCAAATTTCTCCCTAAGGATGGGTATAAGACATTAATTAAGAACTAGAGACCTATTACCCTACTTAATGTCTCATATAATATTTTGGCTAAAATATTGGCTCTCAAACTTGTGGATATTCTCCCCGAGTTTATTAGCCCTACACAAATAGGATTCATTGAGGGAAGATACAAATTGGAGAACCTCATAACCAATTGGGGAGCCATGGAGTGGGCTAAAAACTCCACCCAAAATATGAGCATTCCCTTACTAGATTTTTGAGAAAGCTTATGATAGGATAGAGTGGTAATTTTTTATGTTGTCACTTGAAACTTTTGGCTTCCCAAGTGGTTTTTTTAATTGGTGAGGACTCCACTAAATGGTGTTGTAGCTCAAGTTGATATTAATGAATCTTTATTAGACTAATTTCCCTTACAAAGTTCAATTAGGCAAGGCCACCCTCTTGCACCTACCTTGTTTGTAATAGCCTCAAATGCCATTTTCTACATTTTAAGGGATACTAGATTGTCACCTAAAGTTAAAGGACTAAATCTCCCCAAAGGAGATCTTTTAAACATTCAATTTGTAAACGATACCACAATTTTTGTAAACCTTGAAGAAAGAAATGAAGAATATCTTATGCACAAACTTAATTTATTTTGTGAAGCTATTGGCTTTCAGTTGTTTATGTGTTAGTTTGTCCTTGATGTCAAAATTGATTATGCAGTGCTTTAGTATTCAATGATTCAGTGTTGATTTCATACATGGATGTTATGCAGTTACATGATATATTGCCTATGGAAGTTTATTGGGATCATATTGATTCAAGTTTTTGATATATATTTATTGAGGTTGACAATGTTTATTACTTGTGTTTCAGTTTGATTTCTCAAAGGCTATTTGTCAGTGATTGACATAGGTATATTCAACAGGGAACAACATTCAAAACAAGGCATGCATTTGCTTGAGGGTATACTCTGGTATATTCAGCTTGATCATTTTCAGATTAGCGCTTGAAGTATTTTTAGTTTGATTATATGAAGGCTCAAATTGTTTGTATACTCTAAGGTGATCTTAGTCTTCCTTGTTATATTTTAATGTGATTGATTATTCACATTTTTCTTTGGGGCATTGCTATTACATATCATCATGGCATATGGCTTTGGCAATATAATTATGTCAATTGTTTATATTGTGAACTTGGCATATGGATCGGTCTCATTGCATTTCATATTATTAAAAGAAGATGACTTTATTAAAAGTAGTATGGCAGTGACATTAATAAGGTTTTGGGCTCATCCTAATAAGGCTTCAATTTGTTTTGTTTGATCATATATAGCATCGGGCAGCTTGCATTAGTATTTTGATATGGCTATAAGGGGCCTTGGTTTATTATTGACTTCCATTAGCATGATCATTTGAAAAGGTGTAAGGATCAAATATAGTTGATCAATGTTTTGAGTCTAAATCGGGTTGTATGGGGCTTGGCACACATGTGACTTCACTTTTTTATTGTGACTTGGCACCAACAATCATAATTGACAACACATGCACATGTGGATGTGACAACTCATTATGATGTTGGGTTAAATCATGTGCATTATTGGGTTTTGTCACATCGGACTTCAAAGCATCATTATTTCTTAATAAAGTTTTCAAAATCTCTTGAAAGCAGTGGACTTCAAAATATTATCAATGATTATGAAGTTTGGAATTAGGGGTTTATGTTGTTGTGTAGAAAGCATCTTCATTATGATGAAGTTTAGAACCCTAGCCGTCATGGATAGCATGATAGTTTGCAGGTTTTGGTTTCTTCTCTCAGCCAATACATTGAGGATTTATGTTTTTGATTTCCTGGAGCTTGTTGGTAGTAAGAATGGCTTGGCATTTTTGTCATTCTGGTTTTGTAATTAGAATACTAGCTATGAGCTAGTATGTGTGCGACTGTGGAAGTTGGACTTGACTTTTAGCTGGGTAGTTATGCTGGTCTTCAATAGTAATTTATGGTATTTGCTTATCTTTCTCCCACCGTAAACAGGTAATACAAAAACTATCTTGATTCTTATGGGCCTTGAGACAATTGGTTAAGGAAAGGATTTTTTTTAAGGCATGAAACTGTTTGTTTTTATGCTAATATCATTCATGAATATTTTGCAATTACAGTAGTTGACTGTAACAAGTTTTGTGGGTAAAATCTTTGGTAAATATGTTTAAACCCGTTAGGGTTTCTGGATGATAATACCTTATTGTAACTGGATTGTTTCAATGTGGTGATATTTGTTGAAAGAGTTTACTTTGAAGGAGGATTATTTTTTAGGGTTTGTCATTCGAACCCTAACTCGAGTTGATTTTCAATTATTCTAACTACATACAAAGGTTATTATTTGTAGGGTCTTTAAAAGATGATCTTCATGCATTTTCATGGAATGGGAAAGAGGAATATGATGTTTTTCAGACATTTGATACAAAATATATATTACATTGAAAATCTTGTTGTGATTCTTAGATTATTACAATTCTTGAAAATGTAGTCATTTTCATACTACATTCTTCAATGTACTTAATGAGGTTTTTCATAGTCTTCTATTGTAATTTTAGGGTTGCAAAATTACACTTCTAGGGTTCTGATAGAATGCTATAATTTTTTGCTTTGTAAAGGAGTTGGTGCTCCTGTATCTCATGAAGTTGGTGCTTCTGATTTTTGTGGAGTTGGTGCTCCTGTATTTTGTGGAGTTGGTGCTCCTAAACTTGTGGAATTGGTGCTCCTATATTTTGTGGAGTTGGTGCTCTTGTATTTTGTGGAGTTGGTGCTCCTGTATTTTGTGGAGTTGGTGCTCCTAAATGTGAAAGATTTGGTGCTCTAAGTGAATAAAGGAAAGATTTTTCGAGTGGTTTTTATTCCCCAAGAGGGTTTTTCCACTCAAGATAAATTTTGTGTTATGCGGTGATTTTATGTGTGTGATTATTTTCTTATCAGTCTGATTTTAATGTATTATCAAGTGTACAATTATCAATCCTTCATATTTGTCAATGTTATGCCACATTTCATATCAATCTTTCATATCAATCAATGCACATTTCATACATAAAAGGTTATGATTTAAAGTGAGCTCTGGCACATGTGAAAGTGTTAAGTTTCACCTCTGTTAATGTTTCATGTTTAATTCATGGATCATGCAAATACAATATTGTTCATGAACAAGTCAAAATTTTTCTTTGAACTATCATTTGGTGTTTTGATTTAAAAGTTAAGTTTGCTTCACATACTGTCATTTGTCCTCTTTGTTCAAAAGTAAACTTACAATCTTGACTTTGAAAAAATTTGTGACTTTCATAAATCACGGATTCACCCCCCCTCTTAGTGATTTCAGTCTTCCAACAGAAGCCTCAGAAGTTAGAATAGCTAAGACAAAATATATAATGCTTAGTTGGGACAAGTACCCCCCAAATTGGTTCAATAAGTTTGAGTTTCAATGGGAGGACCTAATGAACAAGTTAGGTACTTGGGCATTCCATTTGTAATTAATCCCTGTTTGAAAGATATGTGGGATTGGGTTAAAAGTGAAATTAATAAAAAAAAAACTCTATAATTGGAACAAACAATACCTTTCCTTGGCTGGAAGGTTGGAGGTGTGACAAAAAATATTATCTTCTTATAGCTTGCATTACTCCTCAGTTTGGTTATTTAATAGCTACCAAATAAATGATTCAAAAAAATATTAGGCAATTCCTCTGGTCAGATGGGAAAGGAAATAAGTAAAAACATGTAGTTAAATGGGAATGGTGTTGCTTAATTAAATTGGATTGAGGATGAGTTGAGTTCTCTCAACCAGAAAGTTATTAGATATTGTATGCTTGTTGCCAATTTCTGCAAGGAAAAGGCACTCTTGGTGGAACATGTTGAAGGCACGTGAATATTGGCTTGATGCAGGAGATAGCAACACATTTTTTTTCATATTTTTGTTAATCCAAAAGCCTCTTTAACAAAATTTCCTCTATCTTAGACAGGGCAAACAATATCCTCTCAAAGCCTTCTAATATTGAGAATGTTCCAATCACTTTCTTCTCGAACTTGCTCTGTCCCACTGGAGGAGCGGATTGATGAGATTGTTTTGAGGTACTAAATAGCTTAAATCTCGTAGTTTTGAGGGAAGATAACTATGTCCTGGATGCCCCTGTCATGATGGAAGATTTTAAGCAAGCCACTTTTGGGTTGCATCCGGACAAAGTGTTGGGACCCGATGGTTTCTCTGCTCTATTCTACCAAAAGTATTGGTCCTTCTGGGGCAACGATGTTTGGGAGGTTGTTGAGGAGTTCAAAGTATGAAATTAGTTCCTCGAGGAGTTAAACAACACGGTGATCACACTCATCCCCCAAAAATTTGACTTTGGCTCCTTTGTCGACTTTCGACCCATTTCACTCTGCAACACCCTATACAAAATCATCCCCATTTTTTTGGCAAACAAACTTAAAGTGGTGCTTCCAAAGATCATTTCTCCATACCAAAATGGTTTTACTCCAAGGCGAGATATCACTGATAGTATCATTATTTCCAATGAAGTAATTCACTCCATTATTTCTCAAAGAACTGTAAGTATAATCATCAAATTGGACATCCGCAAAGCATACGACATGGTTAGTTGGAGATTTTTGTTGCTTGTTGTAGACACATAAAATGTACCAATTGACATTGTGCATCTGATCCTGACCACTAACATCGTTTCATCCTGAATCATCCTCTGGTCTAACCATTTAATCAAATGCCCTTATCTGATTAAATTCATCAATATTCCTCTCTTAATTAAATAAATCAGTTATCTAATTAAGTCACCTCTTCTCGATAATTAAATTAACCATTTTGATCTAATTATCCTATTTAATTAAATAATTAATTTTATTTGATTAAATCTCTTAAGTCTATCTATTAAATTAAATAAATTAAAACCTTATTTAGTTTAATTTAACATCATCTCTTTTAATTAAATAAATCAAAAATCTTCATTTAATTAATCCCTTATCACATTCTTCTCATTATTTGATTTAAATGAATCCATAAATTTAAGTCAAATAGGTCACATCATTTAACCCCTTCATTAAATTAATTAACTTTGATTAATTTAATCTCCTCTCATGTCCCATCCTCTAGCTTTTACCACTTGCACATGAAAATAGATTTAATTGATTTATTAAATCTCTATTTTCCTCAACAAGGCATCTTTTAAGGAATATTCTTCAAGTTTGAATTCAAAATCCAAGTTGACATGTACATCCAACAAGGCATTTACTCTCTTACATGTCCTTTGCCTTGAGCCAAGTGGCATTCAATGCATTCTTCTTCCCTCTTGCATGCCATTTCAACAAATTCAAAATTCAAAAATATCCATTTATTGGCACAATCCTCAAAACTTGCACATCCTCCATCCATTCATAGGTTGACAAGTGGCATCTTGCCATTGGTTGAATGTTAGTCCCACATTGCTCTATTTTGGACATTCATCCATCAATCTCATCTATAAATAAGGGGCTAATCTCCTAATTTCATCATCCACAATTTGAGTAAACTTACTATGCTCAAATGTTTAGCCATCTCCATCCACATTTTTGAATTTGTAGCTAGGTTATGCAGATTTTGGTCTTGAAGCACTCACCATTCTTCATCAAAGTGGATCATTCATTAACATTCATCAAACTTGCATCATAGGAGTTGGGAAAGGGCCAATTTTCACATCAACTTGGCACCAATTCCCCCATGGGATCAAGAGTTTGCATTGTCTTCAATAGGATTTAGCTTTCTTTATTGCTCTTTCATTTCATTCTTGTTTCATTTCCTATTTTAAACTATGCTAATGGATTTCATGGGGAATCCTTATTCTTGCTTGCATTTCACCTTCTAATGTGTTTGTTCATGTTGTTTTGCAGGGATTGGGATTGGGGTTCGACACTTGTCTTGGAAAGACTTGGCTTTAGTCATGCTTGGAGAGAATGCATATTATGCATCTCCACTGCTTTCTTAATGCTCGTTACCTAATTACAATGCAATTTCTTCTCCTCTTCTAGAGGGGCGCAATAGGGAGACCCTCTCTCTCTATTCCTCTTTGTTTTGATGGTGGAGGATTTGGGGGTTTGATTCATGCATGATATCAGGAAGCTAGTTGGTTTAGAAATACTGCTACGAGAGACACCCCAATGATCACACACATTTAGTTTCTTGACAATACCATGTTCAACTTTGCCACACTAAGAGAGGCCAAGTACATCAAGGATACCTTAGACAAGTACAATGCTTGCTCAAGTCAGAGGATCAATCTTCAAATAATCCAAAATCTCCCTTTTTAATACCAAGAAGGTCTAGCAAAGAAGAATTTCAAACTACTTGGGCTTTTTGGTGGGCTTGATTCCATCTAAATATCTGGGTACTCTGATCTTTGGTGGATCTTCCAATTCTTCTCTATGGTGTGATTGCATTGAGGCTTTCAGGGCTAAGGTGTCTATTTGGAAAGGGAAGTGGCTTTCCCTTGCAAGTAGACTCACCATGCTTTGTTTTGTTCTTAGCGCTATCCCAATTTACACCATAGCTTGTCTACAACTCATAAAAAAAGTCATTTCTCTTTTCGAAGGCATCTACAAATTTTCTTATGGAATGGTTCCAATGAAAAACAACGAATTCCACTAATTTGGTGGGAAGAGGCTTGCAAGAATAAATTTTTTGGGGGGCGGGTCTCAAAAATATAAAAGTGCACAATAGAACCCCAAGTACAAAGTTAGTATGGAAAATCTACTATAAACTATGCTCTCATGGTGTCAATTCATGCAACATAAGTACCTTGAAAGTTTAAAACCAATCCATATTCTAACCATCACCAACACACGAGGTGGCTCGACTGTGTGGAGATTCATGTGGGAGTGTCAATCAATAATTAATAATCATCTTACATGGAGCATTAATAATGGATGTTTAGCAAATTTGTGGTCTAATTCTCTAAAAGGCATGTTTGTGCTTAACTCTATTCCCGAGTTGAGCAACATTCATGATATCCTCATCTCTCGGCTGGGCTCTAAAGTGCACAATTACATATCAAATAGGTTCATCGATGGAAGATCCTCCAAGGTGTGGCTAGAATTTTCCTACTTGGAGGTTAGTGAAGGATCCAAAGATCAATTTCTATCTAAATTAAAAGCTCATAAGATCATATTTAACGATAAGGAGGATGAAATTTTATGATGTGGCACTATGTCTGGAAAGTACACTGTCAAGTTTAGATATCACATACAAATGTGTGAGGCTTCTTGAAGGGGTGGAGGGTAGACTTGTGTTGGGGCAAGTTTGTGCTCCCTAAGGTGAGTGCCTTCCTTTGGACAACTTTGCACAATAAGATTTTAACCAGCGATTGATTATAGAGATTAGGCTTCGTTGGGCCCAATTGGTGCGTCCTTTGTTTTACTAGTGAGAAATCTTGTTCCCATATGTTCTTGGAGTGTCCATACGCCTCTAAGTGTTGGGACCTACTGCAATCTAAGATTTCTTGGAAAATTTCAAGATCAAACTCATTATTGTCTTTCATTGATGCCTAGCCTAAGCTCAACAAGAACAACCTTTGGGGAGGGGAATTTGGATGACTTGCCCTTCTTTGCTGACATGGCACTTATGGAAGGAGCGTAACAAACACATATTTTGGGGGGGGAGAGCTCTATGTGGATGCATTGTGTTACAAATTGGGTCAAAGCATTAAAAAAATGCTTAATAATAAAGTCAAGAACAACACTCGCCTCACATACTCCTCGAGGGATGATGAAATTAACAAGGCATGGGCAAGATTCTTGGTGCCTAAAATTTTTGGGGTTAGTGGCCTTACAAAGGAGAAAAGATCGAAAGCTCATTAGTTGGCCCCTCATAGTTTCCATTTGAAACTCAATTTTGATAGGGCTACCAAAGGCAACCCCGGTTCGGTTGGTTATGGTTGTATCCTGAGAGACCATAAAGGTTCGATGGTTTGGGCTCTGGCTAGCTCGCTTGGTTCTAAAATGAATAATTTTGCAAAATTATCATCATTGGTGAAGGGTGTGGAAGGTTGCATCAATTAGAACTTGTGTCACATTGACATCGAAGGGGATTATTTGTTGTGCATGAATACCATTCATCAAAACAAAATTTCCAATTAGAAACTTAGGAAACTTGTCAATGGGGTTGTTTATCTCTTGAAGAATTGGACTACACAATTGCCCATGTGTATAGAGAGGCTAACGTAGTTGCTGATGCAGTGGCCAACATTGGAGCTTTCTCTTCCAAGATTGATGATTCATTGATTGATTATTCAAAACATGACTCATTATACAATATCATACGGAATGAAGCAGTGTATACTCTCCATGAATAGGATAGATTAGAATCTTATAATTTTGAGGCTCACCCTTTGGGGCCTTGTGAGTTTTGTTTATTTGGATTTCATTCTATATGGGAGTGGATCCCTTGTCCACAACTTACCAAAAAATAAATTGAAAGGATGATTAGGACTAGAAGACCTCAAAAAATATGGCATCTCCTTGGCTGGCAAGTGGATCGTTAAAGCCTTAAATGGAAATGAACCTTGGAAGGTTATGGTATTGAATAATATCCACTCAGTTGTCCCAAAACAAGCAAAGATTTGGAAACAACTCCCCATAAATGACATTCTATTTTGGAGTTTTCTCCTAATGACAACTAGATCAAATGTTTTCAAGAGTTTATGGAAAGCCTGAGAGATCATTAGAATTCAAATTAAGAATTGTGAGTTTGTGAATCAAAATTGGGGTATTATGTACCGTGATAGGTCAATCTAGTGGAACCTCTTTAAAAAGGACAAACCACTTGCTTTATTGAAAGGATGCTCAGCCAAAACATGGAATTTAAAAGAAATTATACGCTTTAAAGATATAATTTGTAATAATCAAATTAAATCATTGGTAGATTTGAGTATTGAATTCAAGCTTCCTCCATCACGTTGGAGAACTTTCTCTATTCTCAAGGAGGCCTATAGTAACATTTAGTTCCCTAGTTGCAATGTAAAAGATAATGAATTGATTGAAAATATCACTTGGGCATATGGTACTAAGATCCTAAATTTAAAACCTAAAATAATTTATAAAACCTTAATTTTCTCATAAGAATTTCCATTCTATCTCAATAAATATTGGGATTTAGATTTCTCAGATATACAGTGGTAAAAACCTTCAAGTTGTTGTGGTCTAATATACTATAACCTAAGATTGCTTGCTTTAAATGGTTACTTATGTTGCATAAACTTCCTTTTAAGCTATCCTCTTTAGTTTTGAGCATCTGATATGCATGTAAATAACCTGAAAGCATTAGACGCGTCTTCTTCGATTGTTTGTTTGTAAAAGAGATTTGGAACATGTTTTTGGTTAATCTTGTGGGATGGGGGGACAAAGGAAAGGTAAATTGGTAGGAGATTCTATTTGGTTTTATAGAAGGTTTAAGTATGGCATATAATTTGTTTTGGCTTACTTTGTCTTCTAATATCTTATGGGCAATCTAGAAGGCTAGAAATGAGGATATTTTTCAAGGTACTAGGAGGGTACTTACTGAATCTTTTAGAAGAATCATGTTTCACAATATTTTTGTGTAGGTGACAAACAATATGGAGAACTCAAAGGACAAACTTGTGAAGTTGCTAAAGGAAGGAGTTGTGGATTTCAATATAATAGAGGTTAAAGATAGAAAGGTTTGGCCTCTCAATGAAGCTAATACACCTTTCATGAAATTCTATTTAGAATTTCAAAAGAAATACAACAAAATACCTAGTTGTGGCATAGGACAAAGAGGTAAACTTCCACCACAAGAGAAGATTAGATATATTTCCACCAAGAATAGGAGCAGTTGAGGGATGAAGACAGGTTGTGATGGGCTCAATTAATGGATATTTTTCCTTTACTATTTTATGCATTTCTCATTTCATCTACTAAGTTTCAAAGACATTACAAATACCTTATATATATTTTATATGCCTTTCATACACTTTTAAGCAGTTTGAAGTATGTGGAAATGGAAATGTGTTATGTTGATATATGCATGTATGAATGCATGAAAGTCTATGGAATTTAGTATAGTTCTATGTTAAATTATGATTGTTAATAATGTGGATACCTTAGGAATGAGACTACCATCTTGCAGCAAGAAAGATTGTTAACCTGTAGCAACAGGTTTTCCAACTTGCAACATAAGAACTATGAATAGTTGAAGGAGAAAAGTTAAAATGCCAAAGGCGCGACACTTTTAAAAGGGACAAAGGTGATAATTTATTGATCAACCGTGAGTCACCACATCATACTCTTGCTCACTGAATAAGACCACCAAGAGGAGACGGAATCTACTATCAGTGAGATTGATTTTTGACACAATTGTTCTTAGGAACATGTCTTTGTTATAGCAATTAACTGCTAGGCATAAAGTTCTGAATTGGTTTCTCTACTCTTGTTTCATAATTATTGTTTTTTGTTTCAAACTAAGTCCTCTTCCTATCTTTAAGGAAGAGTGGATGAATACTTTATGAGTTTATTTTAAGTCCTAAAAGAATAAAACTCCTCACAAACCCTATATAGTGGGATCTGTTGTCGAAGAGTAAAGCTAGTTGTTGGTAGTTGTTCTAGTTGTTAGTTGATCAAGCTAATAAGTTAGTTTTCATTTTTTATTAGTTACAACAATAGATATGTGTTATTGAATTAGAAATCTTCAGTAGATTCTTGTTGGATTACATGTAAGAGTTTCATGTTTATATGTAATAAAGGGAATTAGTTGATATCACGATCTATTGAGTAAGTGAGTATTTAAAAACTTCTGTGGAAGCAAAAACTCAAGCAAGGTCCACTTGAGGTACTGCTAATCCACTTTACTTGTTGTTATTAGATTAATTGATGCATTGTTGAAATTAGTTAGTAGTTTCCAGTTATATGCATGTGTTGTAATTCATGAATGTCATTATGTAGTTTTGAACTAAATTCTATAGCTTCATGTTGATTTCATACTTTGGAGGAATTATCTAAGAACTAGTTTTAACAATTGATAGTTACAACCTTAAGTGTTAGGTACCTGTAACATAAGGAGTAGGTTATATTTATTTCCCCTGTTTTGTGAATTAACAATTTGTTTCACTTTCTAGCTTTTTCAATCTTTTGTACATGTGTAATTGCCTATACTCCATTGATGTAGGATGTGTCTAGAGTCCATGAACACATATATTGTGCCAACACTGTCTAAAGTTTATGAGTCCTTGGTTGATAATTAAATGTAGCCTCTTGTGAAAGATGAACTATTCAATTAGGAATTCATCCTCTAAGTTGTGTATAGACCAAGTAAACACCAAGTTTATTAGACATTAGAGAGGCTATACATTTTTGTCATTGTTGCCAAAGATGGTGCTAATTTTAGGATTCTCCTATGTATTTTCAATTCCCTTCAAGCTTTCATAGTTTAGCAACTCTATTTTCAACACTAAGGTAATTAGGTTTTATCCATCAACAACAACATGAGTTACTAACAATGTACAGGAACCACTGATCTAAAGAGTCACAACCATTGCATTTGGAGGCAATAGGACACTTTGGGAATATTTCTCCCCTCGGCACATGAAGCATTAGAAGATACTAGTGAATAAAGTGAGTAGAACGAGGGAAACCCTAAAGAAGAATCATCCCTTACACCAATACCTACACCAACCACATAGGAGACTTCTAGTATACATATAGTCACCATGGGTGATGCAACAGTAGAAGATCCGCCAAAGCATGTAATGTTTGAATTCCCTATAACCAGCCAAAAAAGGGTTGTTGCTTTGAAGAACATACCTCCTTCAACACTGCTTGTCTTCTATGGGCTAGTCACAGAGGATCCAAACACCTTTCTTTTCGAGTTTGATGTACTATGTCAAAGCTATGACTACACTACAAATTCTCATAGACTCAATTTTTTTCCAACAACACTAAAAGATGCTTCATGGGGTTGGGAAGAGATGTTGTTCCCAATTGAAATATAATAAAGACAAAATTCCTAGAGAAATACCAAGATTATTGTAGAGGCATAAATAGAAAGAGGGATGGTATCTTCAAGATACCATAGAAAGAAGATGAATCATTGGAAGATTATGTTGAGCGGTTTTATTTCTGCCTCAAGAAATCACATCAAAACAGACTTTTTGATGAATCCTTGAAACTAGTATTCTTAAGGGGAGTTCATGAAGACTGTATGGATGCTCTCAATCTCATTGGATTAGGGTACATCTCAAACTTACCCTTTGAGGAGATTTGTAAAGTGTGTAGAAACTATTCTAGGTATTTCATCAAGAAGACAAAAGGAGACATGACCTCCTCTCTCAAAAAAGCATCCAGTGGAGTCTTAAGGGTAGAGTTGAGCAATACTCTATCAAACGTGGAGGAAATCATTAGCCACTTGGCTACCCAACTGGATACCCTCCTGAAAAGAAGAAAAATAGGTGAGATGTTATGGTGATCAATGTGGGGTATGATGGACCTATTCTTCCTTAATTCATTAGGAAATGAGATCCACACAATAAAATTATTATCAACCCTTAGGTGAATCAAGTCAAAGTGTGAATATACAAATTTCTTTTTTCTATCAGGACGGGGGTCCTAGTCAAACAACACTTTAGGGAGAAAAACTAAAAAATAGTAAATCAACACCAAAATGCAATCTAACACTTGGAACAACTAGATTAAGACCAATACTGATAGAACTAGAAAACAAAATGCAGATCAAAGAGAGGTAGATCTAAATGTACCTTTCACCAAAAGTCAACTTATGAAGCTGATCTGGGACTCATTCGCCTAGGGGAAAATGGGTCTTGAGTTAGGGTTTATTTGCAACTTTCAAAATCCTCTGCTACAGATCTGAATCTTCCAATTTTCCTAGGTTTCATGTTCGAAAAGCCAAAAATAAATTCTATGAGTGGGCTTTTGTGAGATGACAACTTTTGCAACTTTGACAAGTTCTTCAATTTTTCTCTTCGAGAGATCTTCAAGATTTCTTCCACCTAAATTTGCAAACACAAATCAAGAGGGAAAAATATTTTGTTTTTGGTGAATGGGGGTTTCCCTTGGTCAAACCACATTTTGGTAATTAAACCTTGAAATGAAATAAAATAGTATGAAAGGAATGGTGAATGAACAACTCAATGTCACAACTCACCAAACCCTTGAACAAACCTTGGAATGTAAATTTGCAACTTGCATGAAATGGCTTCAACAGATGTGGATCTTGAACCTTGAATCTTGACTTGAAATAATGCTTTGAATGCTTGAATGGATCATGAAACCTTTATCATCATATTAGCTCCAAAAACATGCATGATGCAAGAAGACTTTGACATGACAATTGGATCTTGATTGCTGCAATAAATCTTTCAATAAATATGCTCTTGAATGCCTTGAATTGCTCTTGAAATTCTCTTGAACTCTAACTTGATCTCATGAAAATCTTCTAGGTGAAACATAGTGAAATGACTTTATATTTATAGATATGTATCCTTAATTTCTTGAAATTCAAATAACACAAGCCAACATCTGAATATAGATTTGAAAATGTTAAAATACCGCCAAAAGCATGATTTAAATTTATGTCCTAGGTCTAAGGGAGGACCCATTCACCCATGGGCAAATGGGTTCTAGGTCCCTAAACCTAGGACACACATTTCTCAAATGTGTAGTGTTATATTAAGGCATTAATGAATGTTGGGTTTCCTCTTTGGAAAATGTAATAAAATAGGCTTGGTAAATGAGTTAAAGGGCCAATTAAGGTAGATTAAGCTCAATTAATTAAAGGATCCCTAAATACGTGTGAAATTGTAAAGGGGTACACTTTACAACACCAAAACAAGGCACAATTAAGTCCAAATTAACTAGGATGGCCCAAACAAGTGTGAAAATGTAAAAGGGATACATTTTTCTACACTACATTTATCCCCCACTTTAGTGAGAAGATGACCTTGCATCAAACTCACACTAAAGTAGACATTCAAAATATATTTATGCAACAATGAAAAGATTACTCAATCATACAACAACAAATACTAGAAAGAAAAGTAAACACAAAAAAGGCAGATCAAGCCTCAGCTGTCCAATGCAATGTGGAACACACCTCAACTTTTTTTCTAAAAGAAAAGGGTAGATCAAGCCTTAACTGTCCAATGTGATTTGGAACACATCTCGTATGTTTCTCCAAAAATGTTCACAAGGAGAACACAATGTCCACTATGCAAACAACAATGCATGCTCACTCTGGGCTAATGGAACCTCAGGCTGTCCACTAGGTGAGCCCCCAAAAAGTGGTTAAGTGAGAAAGTCATGCTAGGTCTACAGGCTCTCATCATACTAACCATACCAAATCTATATCTATAATAGCTCTGATAAGGCACCACAAAAATATAAACTTTGAGCTTCATAAGGTTAACAAGCTATATCATGCTAAACACTTATGAACAAAATACAAATAAACATGTTTAAAGGGATTTTGCTTAGTTCATGTAAGGTATCCTCTCGGGGAACATCATGCCTAATGTATCCAAGAGAGGACAAGTCAAGGATAAAAGATTCACAACTTAGGGAATGTGACACGTAGCATCACCACTAAGAGGAAAGTCATATGCCAAGAAATATCACGCTCTCGGGGGACATCAAACCCAATGACATGACCAAGAAAAAGATGCATCACAAGAAGAAAGAAAATCACACAATTAAACATAAGGAATGCCAAAATTTTCAAAAATAATAATTGAAATTATGTATGCCACAACTTTAAATAAATTGCTAACACCGTTATTATGAGCAATTTACTTTAAAGTGGCAAATAATCAATGCTAAACAATAAAGAGGACATGAGAGCTTATTCAGCAAGCCCTATGCCAAGTCATATGTTTCCAAATGAAGCTACGTCATGAAAAAGGAGGGGGAGGGATTGCCCCCAAAATGAAATCCCAAAATACATAAGGGATCTATGGATTTAGAGTCAGTATATCTTTGCTACAATGTTGTTATAGAGCTTGGAAATATCATCATTCCCCAAATACTCACAAAACTAGAAGAATGACACATAGAGAGTGAAAACAAAGAAAAAGATTTTTGGGTCAACATGGAAGAGATCTAAATGTCTCAACAACTTGTGTCATCCCCAAAAGGAAAACACAAGACAAATAGAGGAATGCATATGAAGAGATACATCAAACAGAACAGTACAGGGGATCACATTACGCACATGCAATCACATAAAGAACATGTAAAATAAAACAAAAGCTAGACTAGTAAGGCACATGTGAGTCAACCTATATCAGGTTGTCCACATCCCAATCTTGATTAGTATATGTGGAAGGCAAATAACTAGCCAAAGGGACAACATCAAGTTCCAGACTAGGACAAGCACAAGTTCAACATTCTTATTAGGAGGATCATCATTTAAGCTCATAGAAGATGAAAACAACAAACTCAACTCATTATGCACTTGTTCATCAATGTTTGCAATTTCATTATCATCATCCAAGTTAATAATAATAGGAGTTCTAATGAAAATATCCATAGAATTTTTTTCATATTGCGACGAGGGTGAAAAGGCATCATGTATTGCTTGAGACAAGTTTGGATTTTAGTTTTTTATGTTGTTCTTTTCTTCTTTTGCTTGTAACGAATGAGCAATAGCACGACATCTACGCCCACGCTCTCTAGCATTTTGCTTTCTTTTCATTCGGTTGTCAAGTTGTGATTGTGTAGGAGTGGGTTTATCAACCATAAGTTTCTTTTCCTCCCTTAAGGGAGGAACGAAAGGAACCATGGGAGGTTGTTCAACCACTTTCTCTTTAGATTTGTAAACTTTTTTGACTTTAGGAGGCACAATGAGATTTATTTGAGTATCTCGTGGTCTCTTATATGAAATAGGGGGAGGATTTATCGTAGGTTGGTCTTGGTTACTTGGAAGGGCTTTTGATTCAATCATGGTTTGATCAAGGATAGGAGGCTCAATCATGGGTTGAGATATATTAGTAAGGGATAATTCTACTATGTGCTTTGCCTTAAAATTTTGGTAGGATTTGAAAAAGAAGTCTTCACAGGGTCTAATAGGTTAAATAGGTTCAGGCCAAAAGAAATACAATGAGAAATTACCACAGGAAGACACAATATTCAAGCCACTATGAGGCACAATAAATATTTCATTGCCAAATGGAAACTTTAAACATTTATGCACAATCGACGGGATGACATTCATGAAGAAAAGTCCTAGATAGCTTAACTTCACGTGAAATTGGTTTGATGACGGGATGATGGTGAATGAGACATTTAATTCTTTTGGTCCAAATTTTAAAGGGACATTTATGGAACCTATTGTAGGGCAATCAAAACCATTTTGCGTTTTGATCCATGCTTTCGATTTTTCATATGTATCTTAATAAATCTCATGCACAAATAAGAATTCTTCAGTGATCACGTTCTCTACACAGATGGGATCAATTAATATCCCATTAGTAGGCTTGTCATTGATTATTCTAGCTATGTAAAGAGGACCATTGGGTGCATGTATAAGTATGTCTTGTTGTGAGAAAGCAATGCCAAGCGACATTTTAGTCAGGCCCTTACAAGGTTTAGCTTCAATAAATCCAACCAAACCATCCATAAGGTTGTTCGCATTGTCTTTCATGTTTTCATCATCCGTGTCAACATTCATCACATCATTCTTTGTTTCACTAGCTTTGACAACGAAAATTTTATGATTCGGCATAGGATTCGTAAATATCTGCAAGTTTTGATTAGGAGGGGCTACTGACTTATTACCTTGATCATTAACATCGCCGATTTGAATATGATTAGAATCAATGAGGTATTGCACAAGATGTTTAAGATGCTTACAATGTTCTGTATCATGTCCATTTTGTCGGTGAAAATGATAATAAGCATTTGGTCTATAGTTTGAAGGTAAATTTTTAGTAGGATCAAGAGCTCTAACAGGAGGTAAGGAAATATAATTCTTTTCTAAGAGCTGCAATATAATATTATGAAGGGTATCAGGTAGGAGTGTAAACTGTATTTTTATCCGCAAAGGCATATGGTTTTGTCATCTTTATAGTAGCCACTTAGGCATTAATATTTGATTGAGGGGGATTAAGTTGTTGAAAGCACTTATTTTGTTTCTTGAAAGGTTGGTAGTTGGTTTGAGGTGTGGATTCAAAATTTTTAGTATAGTTAGAGGGAGTTTTCACTTCACGACTACTAACCGAATTTTGATAATCACGAAGGATTGTACACAACTGTGTGAATGAAGGAAACCTCAAAATTTCAAGCTTAGCTTGGATTTTGTCTTGCAAATTGGAAATAAACATTCTTTGAAGGTCGGCATTAGGAATATTAATTTTTATTTGTGAATAAAGCATTTGGTATCGTGCTATGAAATTAGTGACCTTTTCATCAACTTTTTGTTTACATGTCATCAAATCAGCTAGGGTCATCTTAGGACCCATGTGGATTTGGAAGTGGTTGTAAAAAGCATCAATAAGTTCATTGAATGAACTAGTTGAATTATTTAGTAGGGAGAAAAACCACTCTAAAGTAGCATCTTTCAAGGATCGGGGGAATAGCTTAGCCAAGAGTTTATCTTCAAAAATGAAGTCACTACATAAGGTTGTGTAAGCGGAAACATGGCTAATAGGATCTCCTTTCCCACCATAATTTCTCAAACCTAGGAACCTCTATACCTTGTGGCATTTATGTTCTAAATATATCCAAGGATAACATATTGATTTTGATGTATTGTGAAGGTTGGTCATTGTTGTTTTGGCTTAATGTGGTGATTTTTTGTTGTAGGGATGAAATTTTTTGCAAAAGTGAGTTAAGGATTAGATTGTTGTTGGTGTTATGATATGGAGGTGAATACCTGGTGGAGTTGTGTATGTATGTGGAGGACAAGTGAATTATAGATTTCGAGGGGAGATGGTTGAGGAGATATGAGATTTGAATGCACAAAGCTAGAAGGATTCCCAGTGGAAATACCTAAGTGTTGACATTGCTAGTAGGTTGGATGGTTGTAGTAACATGAGTACTAGTGTAGGGAGGAATAAAGGTAAGGGTTGTGGAAGGAGGAATTGAATTTCCACCTTGGCTTTGAGTATACCCCAAAGCTTGAGCACAACTAGTCATGGTAGGGACATGCTTATCAACAATATGAGCTAGACTTCATGCAATCTCTATTCCATGTTCATTTTCAAGCATTTTCCTCGCATAATCTAAAGCAAGAATGACATTACTATCAATGTTTTTAGAAGTCACAAAGTTTTGTAATTTTTCTATTTCTTCATCTATCCTTCTTATGTTCTCTTGCTCGACATTAACAACCATTGTTTCAACATCATGCACATTAGTTATAGGTAGGGAAGTCATTGGAAATGAGGTATGAAGACTATGATCCATAGTGGGTTGATTAGTATCAACACTATGAGTGAAAAAGTTGGAAAACCCAAGATCCACAGTGAATGGTGTATCACGGGATGACATGAGTCTCGAACTATGTCTCACAATAGTATTGCTAATAAGACACCAATATGTGAAGCTCATACAAGTTTCAAAAACTCAGTATACACCCAAAATGGAAAATAGGCTAGATGCAATAAAATATCCTAAGATGTAAAGTGCAATGCAAGAATGTAAAAGCAATTTTTAGATTTTAAACAAGATAATTTTCTAATTATGTTATGCAAAAACCTAAAAATGATGTCTTGTAAATGCAATTTTGAATTCACATAATGCACTAAATTTATCAAATGAAGCTTAATATGATCAATTCCAATTAACAGAAATTCTGTAAACTAAAATAGAAAACTGAAAACAGTAAAGCAAAATACGAAAAACAAATGTAAATTAAGCTTGAATGCAAATGCAAAATATGACTAAATGACAACTTAGCATAGCTAATTTGAAGTGCAATTTTGATTCAATTTTTAAATGTAAATGAATGATGATTTGCAATGCTATGTAAATGATTTGCATAATGATTGATTTTTTTGTATTTTTTAGATTTTAAGAGATGTAAAAACGCAATCCTAAAACCCTAAATGAGATGAAGACTAATGTAATTTAAACAACCCTAAATGAGTTTGAATTCAATGCAATCCAATGCAATCAAAGCAAGATATAGATCTATGGTGAAAATAGACTCCAAAATTAGAAAATTACAATTCTCAAAAGGTCAGGTTCACCAAAATGAAAAGAATAAAAATAGGTGAGATGTTATGGTGTTCAATGTGGGGTATGATGGACCTATTCTCCTCAATTCATTAGGAAATGATATCCACACAATAAAATGATTATCAACCCTTAGGTGAATCAAGTCAAAGTGTGAATCATCATATTTCCTTTTTGTTTTAGGATGGGGAAACTAGTCAAGCAACACTTTGGGGAGAAAAACTAAAAATAGTAAATCAACACCAAAATGCAATCTAACACTTGGAACAACTAGATTAAGCTCAATACTGATAAAACCAGAAAACAAAATGTAGATTAGAGAGGCAGATCTGAATGTACCTTTCACCAAAATTCAGTTTCTAAAGCTGATCCAGGACATATTCGCCAAGAGGCGAATGGGTCTTGAGTTAGGGTTTGTTTGCGACCATCGGGAGCCTCTGCTATAGATCTGAAATTTCCAATTTTCCTAGGTTTCAGGTTCAAAAATCTAGAAATAAATTTTGTAAGTGAGTTTCTATGAGATGACAAATTTTATGATAACTTTTACAACTTTGACAAGTTCTTCAATTTTTCTCTTCAAGAGATCTTCAAGATTTCTTCCACCTAAATCTACAAACACAAATCAAGAGGGAAAATGTTTTGTTTTTGGTGAATAACAATAGCATGAAAGGAATGATGAATGAACAACTCAATGTCACAACTCACCAAACCCTTGAATAAACTTTAGAATGTAATTCTACAACTTGCATGAAATGGCTTCAATGGATGTGGATCTTGAACCTTGAATCTTGACTTGAGATAATGCTTTGAATGCTTGAATGGATCATGAAATCTACATCATCATATTAGCTCCAAAAACATGCATGATGCAAGAATAATTTGACATGACAATTGGATCTTGATTGATGCAATAAATCTTCTCTTGAATACCTTCAATTGCTCTTGAAATGCTCTTGAACTCTAACTTGATCTCATGAAAATCTTCTAGGTGAAACATAGTGAAATGACCTTATATTTATAGATATGTATCCTTAATTTCCCGACATTCAAATAACACAAGCTGACATCTAAATATATATTTGAAAATGTTAAAATACCACCAAAAACATAATTTAAATTTTGGTCCTAGGTCTAAGGGAGGACCCATTCGCCCATGGGCGAATGGGTCTTAGGTCCCTAAACCTAGGACACACATTGCTCAATGTGTAGTGTTATGTTAAGGAATTAATGAATGTCGGGCTTCCTCTTTGGAAAATGTAATAAAATAGGCTTGGTAAATGAATTAAAGGGCCAATTAAGGCCAATTAAGCTCAATTAATTAAAGGATCCCTAAATAAGTGTGAAAGTGTAAATGGGTACACTTTACATTACCAAAATAAGGCACAATTAAGTCCAAATTAACTAGGAGGGCCCAAATAAGTGTGAAATGTAAAAGGGATACATTTTTCTACACTACACCTCCATATCAAGAAAAAGTAAGAAGAAGCAGAGGCAACCCTCATAGAATATTGCCCACATTGTTGACAAAAGAAGATTAATTGCAAGTGCAAGAAATTGGCCAATATTTCTAAAGATAAGGAAGGGAAGCTAGAATATCATGCTTTGGAAGATGAGGAAGGTCAAGCATTTTACATATCTCAACACAAACCATGGCAGCCAAGACAAGATATGCCTCAAGGTCCCTTGACCTATAATACATCATTTCCAATTAATAATTGAAACATAGAAAAATAGGTTCACCATTAATAGGGTATCAATGATGAACCTAATTTTCATTGGGTGTATGTTTCATTCAATTATGAAGGCCAAAATGCTTAAATAACAATAAAAAAACTAATCCTAACTGTTATAGCAATGAAAAGGGGAGTTTTGAGAGCTTGAAATGATGTGTACCTTGTTGCAAGAAGGTTGATTTTAGGGCACAAAGGACTCATTCGCCTGTAGTGGTGAATGGGTCCCTGTTAGGGTTTTGGAAACTGACTTTTGGGTTTTATTCCTCTCAGTTTGCACTCCTAGATCCCAAGTTTTCACTACTCCAGGCCCCACTAAGGACTCATTCACCTTTAGTGGCGAATGGGTCCTTTTGGGGTTTTAGAAAACTGACTTCTAGGTTTTGTACTTCAATATCTGGACTCTCAGATCCTAGGTTTTTAGCTTCCGAAAGTCTAGAATAAATTCTGTAGCCTTGTTTTTGTGTTCTTGCACTATGGATGACAACTTTCCAACTCTTCAACTTTGACAATTTTGCTCCAAATCTTTCTCTTCAACCTAAAACCCACAATCACACATTCAAGAGGAGAAAAACTTGTTGTTTGTTAGTGGATAGGGGTTTTCCTCGATCAAACCCGATTTAGGTAATTAAACCAAATGATGAAATAAAGAAATTGAAGCATGGACATGAAATAATGAAGTGTTGATACCTTGGAAGTTGCCTTGGAGTATACATTTGCAAACTAACATGAAGTGGCCATGAAGAATGTAGATCTTGATCTTGTATAAGATGTAAAACAATGCTTGCAAGTAGATCTTCAATGCTACATCCACAATCTTAGCTCAACATGTATGAATGCATTAAGCCCTTGACATGATGAAATGATCTTGAATTGCTGCACTAGACTATTGATAATCTACCTTAGAAGGCCTTTGAAATTCTCTTTTAGACTCTTGTGAACTCCAATTTTCTATAATGCATGAATGCTCAAAGTTGCTAGGTGAAAACAATGTGAATTAACCCCTTATTTATACTAAATCTAGAGATTAACCTCAAAATTCAAATAATTCAAACCGACAACGCATATGGAAATAAAAATTATTAAAATCCTACTAGAATTAAATTCAAAAAGGGGGGTCCTACTTGAGAAATATCCATTCACCACCTAGGGCGAATGGTTCCTAGCTCAAGTTTCTAGGACCTTGCTCTAGGAGGGTGAAATAACATAAAAAAATCCATGTCAAATATGCAAAGAAAAGGGGGTCCTATGTGGAGAGGACCCATTCACCACTAAAGGTGAATGGGTCCTAGCACCACTTTCTAGGACCTTGATTTTTCCAAATTAAATGTTATGCCATATGATTACTGGGTGTCGGGATAGATCCTTCAGAAGGTGTCATAAATAAGGCTTAAATATGAATTAAAGGGGCTAATTAACTCTAATTAACCACAATTAATTAAGAAGACCCTAGATAAGTGTGAAAGTGTGTTACAACACTTTACAACACCTAAAATAAGGTACAAATTAGGCACATTTTGTTAAAAAGGGTCCCAAGATTAATGTGAATGTGTACAACACATTGCAACATTAAACCTAGGAAAAAATTAGGTTAATTCAATGACAGTTATTCCAAATTAAGGAAAAGGGATACTTTTTCCATTAATACAATAATGTAAACTTCCCAAATTAGAACCCTCAAACCTGGACCAATGTAAAAAAGTTACAATGGCCAATGCCCCAAGCCTCCAATTGGAATCAACAACAGTAAAGCATGTGATGACCACAAGATTACCAAGGACCGAATTATAATTCCCAATGGCCACCCCAAAAGAAATCAATGGGCACCATAGTGGCAAAGAGGTCAACAATGGTAAAATCAAAATCTAAATTACTAGAAACCACAACAGCAAGGCATAATGCCAAATCCAACAATAGTTGTACCAACACCACCAAGAGAACCTTAATTGCCAACACAACCTGCACCTAACCCAAATAATAAGCCTGTCCAATAGGATTATTCTAATGACACCATACAATACCATACTTATGGGATTGAGGTGAGTGATGTCCAACTCAGATTAGGGAAAATGATAGGTCACATCACATAAATGATTGATGAGGAACTCCCAATAGAACCCATGGACAAACAATCTAGGGAACCTGAATCAAATCAGGTAACCCAACAAACATAAGTCTAGAACCCTCATTCCCTGAGAGATTAATTGTCCAAAAACATCACTCACAAGTTGAATATGATCTATTGGGACAAGTCAAAGATGTTTGCATTAAGACACCCCATTCAAGCAATCAAGGAAGTACCAACTTACACAAAAACATTGAGATATTTATGCCTCAAAAATCCTGGTAGGAAATGAAAGGACTCTCAGACTGTGCATGTTTTAGGATAACTTGCAGTTATTATGTTAGGAAACATAGTTGTCCCCAAGTATGTAGACCATGGGAGCCCTGTTACATGGATGTCAAAATCAATGACACTGTCAACAAGAATACCTTAATTGAACTTGGGGTGGCCATTAATGTAATGACCAAGGAAACCAAAAATTTATTACAACTAATGGAGCTCAAAACTACACCTACTATGTTACAGTTAGTTGATAGGTCTATAGTGAAACCTAAGAGAATCATAGAAGACTTGGTAATAACGTTAGACTCATGGGAATACCCTAGAGACTTTATGGTGTTGTAGCATAAAGCTAATCTTGTAGGATACCCCCTCAGCTTAGGGAGATGGTTGGCTATTGTAGATGCCTTCATAGGTTGCAGGTTTGGTAACATGATCATTTCCAATGGAAATGTAACCAATAAACTATTCCTTTGTCCACCTACCTAGCCACATGTAGACTTGGAGAAAAGTGTTTGGCCTGCCCTAGATGAGGATGATCAATACTCATTACAAACATTAATTACTATTGAAATAAGCCCTATGTTAGAAATCCAAGATGAAGATAAAATGCTTGCAAACATAATACATGATAATTATGGTAGGGGCCCGCAACAATATGACTGTTTAACATGCTTGCAAGACCCTCTACAAAACATAATCCTTGCCAATATATCTGAGTCCATTTCTCAAATTTTCCATACTTTATTGCCACATAACTGTACTCTCAATATAGCAGGTCTTGACATAGCATCTGTTAAAGCATCATCCTTGACTTTAGAGATTACACTGGTAAAGACATTAAATATAAAAAGTCAACAAACTACTGCACAATAGTCTTCACTATTGAATATGCTCCAAGCAGATGCAGTTGCATTTCCATGGGATTACCATGACATGAAGGGAATAGAACCAAACCTATGCATGCACATTATTTACATTTACATCAATGATGGCTATAAATTGGTTAGGAAACCTCAAAGGAGAATGAACCCAACAGTTAGTGACATAGTCAAGACATAATTACAAAATTTGCCTCTATGCAGGATTCATCTATCCAATCTTTGACAATTAGTGGGTGTCTCCACTAGTAATTATACCTAAGAAGGGAGGGAAATTGAGAGTGTGTGTTGATTACCATGAATTGAATGCAACAACTAGAAAATACCACTTTCCTCTTCCATTCATTGATGAATTACTAGATTCATTAGTAGGAAAGCAATACTTTTCCTTCTTGGATGGGTTCAATTGATACAACTAGATTAAGATAGCCCTAGAAGACCAAGATAAGACAACGTTTACATGCCCTTGGGGTACATATGCTTACTCTGCCTTGCTATTTTGGCTATTCAATGCACTTGCCAACTTCCAAAGGGTAGTACTGAGCATATTCTCATATTTTTCTCATGATTCCATGGAAGTTTACATGGATGATTTTACAACTTATGGGAATACCTATGAAGAAACACTTGTTAATTTGGATAAGGTGCTACAAAGATGTCAAGATCACCATTTGTCCTAAATCATGAGAAATGCTTCATGATGATGATTGAGGGAGTAGTATTGGGACACTTTGTGTCCAAGAAGGGAATTCAAGTAGACCCAAATAAAATAGAAATAATATCAATACTGCCTATACCTCAGAAATAAAAGGATGTTAGAAGCTTCTTTGGCCATGCTAGCTACTACAAAAGATTTATACAAGATTTTAGTAAGATTGCAACACAACTGTTTGTTCTATTGTCTAAGGATGTAAAGTTTGATTAGACACCTACTTGTCAACATGCCTTTGAAGCTCTTAAGGAAACACTTACAAAGACACCAGTATTAAAAGGTCCAAATCATAGATTTCCTTTTCATATCCATATTAATGCTTCTGATTTTGAAATTGGGGTTGTATTAGGGTAGAAGGAAGGGAATCTAGAGTATGCCATATATTATATCAGTAAGAATCTTCAAAGGACAAAACTCAACTACAGAGTGACTAAAAAGGAGATGTTAGCAGTAGTCCATGCAATCAAAAAATTTAGACATTACATCACAAGGTATTTTGTATTCATCCACATAGACCATACAAAAATCAGGTACTTAATAAACAAACCACTAGTTGGGGGTAGACTTGTGAGATGGTTGTTGCTACTTTAGGAGTTTGATATCACCATAGTAGACAAACCGGGAAAATCAAATGTGGTAGTAGACTTTCTCTCCAAATCGCCAACAAAGTCAGAAGAGGATATTGTAGATGATTCATTTCCAAATGATCACTTATTTTCCCTATCTCTGCATACAACTTGGTATGCAGACATCGCCAAATATCTAGTTGCAAGGAAAATACCACCACATCTCTTATCAAGGGAGAAAAGACATTTAATTCAAAAACAAAATTCTTATTCATAGGTAGCTATATATTTATTTTATACAAGGTATGATAATATAATGAGAAGGTATATCAAAGAGGATGAAGTCCATGATATTCACAAGGCATGTAATGATGAGCCTTGTGGAGGACGTTTTGCAACAAAGAGGACAACTCTTAAAATTTTGAATATTGGTTATTACTGGCCAAAACCTCTTAAAGATGCAGTCAAATATACAAGGAGTTGTGATAGATGTCAATTCCTAATATTGTATACCATAGAGGTTTCCAAGAAGGAGTTTTCTAGAAGAAAACACAAAGTTATAATCACCTCATGATCAATAATGGTTATATATGGTTATCATGGATGATAGAAACATTCTTGTTGTTAAATATTTATAAAACTAAGATATTGTCTTCTATGCAAAAAGGCTCACATCTTATGCATGTATCAATTCTTTATCATTTAGCCATGATGAAAATGTAGTATTATACATGTATGAATATGTTGTGTATATGAATGTGTAAGGGGAGCTAATGTTTCATAATAATAAATGACATTGTCTTCACCCTATGTATATTGGTGTGCATAATGGTATGAACTAGAATGAACATTAAATAAAGAACACATGTCATGACAATATTAACAAAAGGTACAATCAATAGTCAAGTCATGAAGAGCAGGAAAAATTACACTATCAAGTGACGAAATTTCCTTAATGATAGTGTAAGAACAGTGATAACAATGTTCAAATGATAGTAGGTAGGTTTTTTTGTATACCATGGCCTCTCTAACATTTATGAAAATGTATCAAACAATAGTTCACAATCATAAACTCAAGGATGGTAGTCTTATACCCAAAGGTTTTTAATGACAGTGAGATAATGGTAGTCATATTTGAAGGTGAGAAGACAATCATGAAAAAAGGAAGTCATAGTGACATGAAGACCAAACAATGTCTATGTTTAAATATACAATGGATATGACAGTCTTAAATGGGAAGTACACACCAATGCAAAGATAGTAAAGTGAGTAGAGAATGATCATAAGACAAGATGATTAATTAATAATAGTAAAGAAACCTTTGAAATGCATTGAAGAATCCTTATCCTACACCTCCTAGGAGTTAGTATAGTTGTGGGGAGTTAGAAATCACATGCACTATTATCATGCAAGTGATAGTCAAGGCAATTGGGATGAGATGGATTAGTTTTGAACAAGTTATAAGCATTTAGGAGGTGGTTTGAATAATATTCCACCTATCAAGGAGGGTGGAGACAACAATTACAAGCATCTAGGTGGATCAAGGAGTAGATATAGGAGAAAATAGTTGAAGAAGTCATCTTTCATTCCCCTCATTGCCTAGCTAGGACATTTTTGAGAGTTTCAAAGGAGTCAAAAAAGGGAAGCCATTTAATATTCTTAAGCATTCCCCATTTTCTATCCAATGATGGATTGAGAAATAGGATGTTTAGGCTAGAGATTAGTCAATTCTTTCTTGATTGAAAAAAAGCCAAGTATTATAACTCAGTGTGAAATAAGAGTGGATTGTAAAGTCTTTTCAAAGAAATAGAACATTTTCAAACTTTTATTGCAATTGTAAGCATATTTTATCAATAAAATACAGTATTTTTGACCCTTTTTCAAATCTATATGTTGTGTGCATTCATGAATAATTGATGCAGTTCTATAATAATATTTACTATTCTCAATTTTGTCTCATTCTCAAACACCTACATGTAGAAAAATACATACCTTATGCATGCTATAGGTTATATTATTGGTTCAAAAATCTATTAGTTGTGAAAACATTTCATTTTCCTTCTAAACTATAGAACACTTCCAACTTTCCTATGAAATATTGATGCATAAGTATGCACAAAACATAAATTGTGCAATAATTATCTTAGTTATTGAAAAATTATGTGTGTTAAACAACTGTATAAGCCACAAAAAAAAAAGGTGTATCACCTCCTTTAGGTTGTAGAAATTCATTTTGAAGTCATTTTATTTTCCTTTTTCCCCAAGCAATAATAGTATAGGTTACTTTACGTGAGACATCAAGGGAACAAACCCTCTCTAGATATTCATCCCGATCTATGGAAAACCCATAGATCTCAAGATGTTTCCATGCTATCAATTGAGGAGAGAGTCAACATTTCACTCTCTCTAAGGGTAAACGTAGTATTGGTAACAATAGCCATTCCATCCATAACAAAAGATAACTCAAAGAAATCATCCAAATTATTTTTCCTTTCCTCATAAGACCTATAACAATTAACAATTGATAAATTTTGGTCCAAGTCTTTGAATTGGATTTTGGTCCAGAGAATTGATTCAATAACAAAAAAAATAGTAAAGAAACTAGTTTCTTACATCTTGTTAATAGATCCCTAGAATTACCAATAACATCTAGAGACCTAACATCCCAATCTTGTAACAATATTCCACACTCCCAAATTATCTTGTGATTCTTTCCCATATTTTATTGCATTAGGAGAACACAAGGCCTAAGAATCTCCACAAACCTACCTAATTAAAATATTTTAGAGGGAATTTTTAGACCTCAAATGTTAACAAACATAATTATTTGGGAACACCTTTAGTGGTTTTTGCACTCTAATGACCCTCATAAGATATTTATATTTCCCCTACTAAATTTACAAAACTAATTTATCTTGTGGATGCTTGACATAGGATTTTTTCCCACCCTCCAACTAAGATAGGATCCAAAGCCAAACCATGTAATCCAACTTTACCTTCTTTACCCAAATTTTCACTTCTAGATCTCAACCAATATCTACTTGAATTTGCTAGGATGTATTTTGATCTAGAACTGTCCAGGGGTGACAGAACTGAGAAAAACTGAAAAATCCAAATTTTTGGTTTTTTTTGGTATTTTCTAGGTTTTAGTAAATCGTGTTTTCGGAGGTCTTCGGAATGGAATTTGGGGTTGAAACTTGTGTTAGTCCCTAAAAATTAGTTGCCAAAGGCACTATTTTTTAGGGATTGACTTAGTACTCTTGGAGACCTTTCCAATGGTGTAAACGGTTTTGAATTCCGAGCATTGAGCGAAAAGTTATGACCCCGCCAAGTTGGGTTAAATAAATTCCTAGTTTTTTTGTAAATTTTGTAATTTTGTTTGTATTTTCTCATAGCTAGCTATTTAATTCAAATTCTTGGGGTTGTGGTGACTTTTGGAATTCTCTAGATTGTATATACTCCAGCTATTTTGAATGAAAATATTGATTTGGAATGCATACAACTCTTTTCATGAGTTTGCAATTTTATCCAAATTGAACACAATATTGCAGGTTTCTTTTATGCCAGATATTGTTAACTGAATCCCCACCTCGACTCAAATAATCTTCAATGACTAATTTAGGACTCTAATGACTCTATGCTCACTCTCTACTTCCAAGAGAGCTTTATAACATGAAATATGACAAAATATTCTTCCCCTCTATAATATTAGAGATTCCAAGATTCTAGGCATTTCCCCCTCTTTAGACCCCTTGATCAACTACAAATGAGTCTAAGAGAGGGGAAAGATTTAGAATCACTAGAATCCAAAGTAAAATATACTATCCTAGAAAAAAGTCTACGAGTAGATTCCCAACTAGATACCAATTTTTATGAATAATGTATTTTGGAAGGATTGACGATCTCCTTTATCTTCGTGTCTTATGGATAAAGAGTCTTCTCCACATCCTCCTCATCAATATTTTACTTAAATAACTCTCCTACCAAAATGGTAAGATGATCTAATTTTAAATTTTTATCTTTATGAAGATTTAAATAGCCTTCTATGCTATCCACTAAATTGTTTGTGCTATTACCAAAATCCTTTACCTCCTTTCTATGCCATATTTTCTTACAAATGGTTTTGGATAATTTGTAACCAAATACCCATATAGGTTAGAATAGACACATTGAAAGGCACCTTACTATAATCTATAATTCTTTAATAGGTTTTATCCCCAACCATAATTTCCATCAACTTTTCCAAACCTTCATTATTATCAATCTCTAGTAAAACCTTCATGATGGTCTAGTATAAGATTGTCAAGAATGAAACATTTAGTTCTAGGTTTTTTCTAACTACATCTTCGAGCACTCTCAACTATTTCTATAACCAAATTTCTAAAGGTAACCTAGAAACTTTACCCAAATTAACATCTTCCTTGAAACCTTTAACTAGGGATCAAATAGACTAACCAAGGTTAAAAATCTAAAAAGATAGAATCCCAAAACCGATGATCTTACAAAATCCTCTTAATATTCTCCATGCTATGAAAGAAAAATCATATCCAACAAAAGGTAGAATATGGAAGGTAGGACCACAACTTAAATTGAATCCCAAAAAAATTGTAACCAATAATTTAGGGAATGTTCACCTATCCCATGACCATGTAATTCCTTTATGAGAGCCTTCCTTGAGAATTCCATAGCTGATTTGATTATGATATATTCTCCCAAAGTCATTTTAATTAGGAATATTTTTTCTTAATAACTTTCCTCACTCTATTCACCATAGGAGCCTTCAAAAAATTTCCTAATCTACCTTTATTTACAACACTCAAAAAGGCTTCTGTCTCAATTCTTACAAATTAGGTCAGATCTCTACTAGAAATTAGAGACTACCTTCAATAATTCAAAACTAAATAATAAAAATAAGGAAAACCCATGTGAAGGCAATAAATATCACCTAAATCCATAATTATCTTGTTTTCAAGATAAACCTCAAGACTCGAAAGAAAGCCTATAAGGCCCCCTATGTTTTTATCTAGCCCAAAATATCAATCTAGTGCATGGAGAAACTAGACCTAAAGTATATATATTTATAACCATCCTTAGTCCTCCTCTGGATGTAATCACATTTGTACTAGTGAGAGGTGGGTTCTCCAAATCTAATTTTACACAATTATTGTTTTTCTTTTTCTTCAAAAGTCACCTCGTTAAGATCCTATGACCTACAAACTATATTAGGGATCTTTTAATTACAATCTTATATTACAAAAAAATTGCAATCATCTAAAGGATCCTTAGAGTAGTCTAGAATTTCTTGGTACCTATCCATTTAAACTACCAAGATATGTAAAATCCTAGCTCAATATTGTTCACCCTATCCATAAGGAGTGATTTACCTAGATAGGCTACTAATTAGACCTTAATGCCATTTACAATACCAATATAATATATATCTTCTTCTATTTGTTAGTTTTTGATAATCAAGCCTTGTTTCAAATTTTCAAGGCTTTCAAACCTTCTCATGTATATTTATATGTTATGAGAATGAATATCTCTTTAGTTTATGTATATTTATATGTTTTTATATTATTCTCATATTGATTAATGATCCATTTGTTTATATAATTTTAGTGATAGATAGTGGGTGGAAGTTACTTCATCTTGGTGCATCACCATTCTTATTACATGATTATTCTATAAATTTCTCTCTTATTTTATCCTACAAGTGGTTAAGTGAGAGCTTATTGCATATCTTACAAAGGAACTATATTTTTTAATACATGAGGTTGTCATATTTAAACTTACACCACTCATAAGCTCCTTTTTTTTTTTTTGCATGGCATTGGTATTTAGTGTACCAACCATTGAAATGATGCATCACCATAGGATTTTTTTTATGCATTTAGATCTCCTATTTTCTCCTATAAGTAGTTAAGTGAGAGCTTATTGTATATCTTACAAAGGAACTATCTTTATTAATACCCGAGGTTGTCTTGTGTTTCAAATTAGACCACTCATAATCTACCATTTTTTTTCTCTTTGCATATCATTGGTATTGAGTGCACCATTGAAATGGGTGGTTACATTATCTAAGCAACAATAATAACCCTTCTAGTGGTTACATTAAATAATTTCAATGTGTTTTTTTAATAATAGAAATATTTGTATGTGCTAACTTATCTACATTTGTAACCTTTTATATATACATACTCTTGTTAATAAAAAAACAAACCTTCTTTTCATTAATATCCTTAAAAAATTGTTTATTATTTATTAGCAACACTCTAGAAGTACCATTCAATCTTTCATCATCTTCCTCTTAAGGAAAATTTACATGTTTCACTCCATTTTTCATCAAACTATAACTATCAAGTTACCACGTTCTACCCAAAAAAAAATGAAAAAATCCACAAACATGGTATTCATGCATAAATTTCCTATCAAATTACCATGTTTTTGATTAGCGTAAAATATGTTTTGAAGGGGCCCTGAAACCCTGTACAGATAAACGGTAGCACAAAGATAAAGCATGTAAGTTGCCCCACCAAGAAACAACAGGCTGATTAAACAACAATTAGCCACCCATCAACAAAAAGCAAAAAAATCCACAAACCAAACAAAAGAGCAAAACAAATATGTGAATAAAGAAGATCTTTTGACATCCTAGTTGCTTCCAAATCCTTGGAAATCACCTTATTGTGCATCTCCATGATTTCTTCGAAATCTTGCATCGGCACCAAATTTTTCTTTTGTTTTGCTCTGAGTACGGATGCTCAGCCCTGTCCCCAAATCAACAGCTTGCTTACCCATTTCATTGTCCTCATCACCATCCTGATTCATCGGATCATTAAACAGGGATTTACCGGTCCATTCCCTAGATTTTTAGTTCAGGAACATTAAACCTTTGGCAGAGGACTCAAGCTTTTCCTTGCTGAGGTTAATCAAAGCATTGATATCTTTACACATCTGCAGGGAATTCCTTTCAATAGTGGACAACCTTGGACCATGGTCACTCTTTAGATTAGAAACATCCTCCACCATAAGGCCAAGATTAGAATTCACTTCCCTAACCGTACTAAAAATAGAATCCTTCTCCCTTAAGCTTTACAGGGTCAAGATGTTGCACTGAGCAATCATGTGATACTTGCCATGGAGGTCTTGAACCTCTTGAACCAACCACATAAGCAAATTAAAAAAGACATCTGCCCCTTGCTTTACCAACCTAGAAGCCTGAGTAAAATCCATCAGAACCCAATACAAACCCCTCCCTTGGTGGGAACTCGTCGAAGGGTCTTCTTCCTGGCAACCATTAGGCGTCACAACCTTTTCTTTGCCTTTATCTTTATAAGCTGACACAACAGGGGAGTCCACTAAATCAACAAAATTATTAACCTTCCCAATAGCTGGGACCCCCCCATCTCCATCACCATCCTGAATATTTTCCTCATTAACAAATTATGCCACCTCAAAAACCTTATTAACCCCACTTTCCTCCTACAAATCTTCCCCCACAACATTGGAAACCATTGGTCCCTGCTTCAAATTCTTCCTTTTACTTCGGTTCCCTTCCAAAGCCACCTCTTCACAAGCAACTTGAATTTTGCGTTTCGCATGCGAAGAAGAAGGCTTGGCCTTTTTAGTAGAGATTTTCTTACCCCCAATAGATGGGGTATAATCTAGGTCCGTATGGCAACCACCCGACCAGGTGAAAGATTCATCCTCAATTTTTGTACCCACATCCTCTTCCTCCTCCTCCACTTGACAAATCCCACCAATCTTAGCCTTCTTCTTGGCCGTGTCGATCTTACAAGGAATAGGGGACACAATCACAAATTTAGCTTTTATATGTTACATAATCAACAACATCAAACCCTCATGCAAGTAGGGATTTCTAGAATTATTTCTGAAGTCCAAAATTTCATTCTCCAAAGACAACAAAAGATAGAAAGGGAATGATACAAGCTTACCATGACATAAGTGATTTAACAACACAAAGTGATGCTCGTAAAGATTCGTGTACCTCCCGTCTAAGGTGAAGTAACGCATCAGAACCATGGCCACCTCACCACAAATAGGCTTAATTTTGGAGCGATCAAAACCTCCACACTAAAGTCAGACCATTTTGGCCTTCTCCTTGTCTCAAGAAATTCATTTTGGCCACCCCCAACATAGATTTATCTTTGAAGAATTTCTTCCCTTGAGTCGACTTCCCAGTTACTTCCACAATCAACTCCTCATTTATAGTGATGTCCACACCACACGGACTCAACAACCGGCCATGCCAAGCATTGACAAACTCCTGTGAAACATTCAACTCATACCCATGCAACTTCTCCGAACGACATAAGCCTACCTTTTTGTAAAATATTCCACACTTCCTCATTAGATTTAAACTCAACACACGAAAAGGGATTAGTCCTGCACCTATCCCCTCCCATCTTCAATGGCACCAAACACTTCGTAGGAAAGAAACCCCACAAAATGCAAAATAAAATAACCACGAAGACAATAGAGAAAATTACACCCAGAAAGCATGTAGACCTACATTTCAAGGCACATAAAACAATAATGGCTAGATCCCTCCTAAACATACAACTCATCCTCTCACAAATTTTGATTAGTGCCACCACCATTAACCGTCTAATCATCATTAGATGGTAATAATTAACTTGCCATCCCTTTAGAACACCTGACGACTCAATCCCCATCAAAACATTAGGTGTTATCATTGTTAAGCAAGGAAATAAGCTCCATCGACAAGTTGTCATTAACCTCCCACAACCTAGCTGAAGAAACGCCATGGTTAGCCAAAAAATCCACGACCTCATTAGCCTCTCGAAAGGCATTGGAAATATACACTTCGTCAAAGTCATTTAGCATGGATAGAGCATCAGTAATGAGTCTTTCAATAGACCAAGAGGGAGGGGAAATTTTCCTTAGGTAGTTAATAATATTCAACAAATCCCCTTCTACCCAAACTTTGGAAACCCCCTTCTCCCTAGCCAATTTTAAACCATGATAGGCTGCCATAGCTTCAAAAAAATGGTTTGTATAGATCCCGAAAGGGAGTGACACTGCTGAAACAAGCCTACCATTATGATCTCTTAACACTCCCCCGCAACCAACAGGTCCCGAATTACCTTTAGTAGAACCATCAAAGTTGAATTTAAACCACCCAGGAGGAGGAGAATACCAAATAACCCCTTCTTTATCTGACTTGGATTTCCTTAAAGGATTGGAAATGTTAAAGGAAAGTTTCCATTGATCAACCACCCACAAATCATAATCAGAAACCACCACCCGACCAAGGACATTAGATTTAGCAACAACCTGCAAGAAATTCTCCTTAATGGCCAAGAGAAGTTTGAAAAACAAGGAAATCAGGGAGAGGGAAACATCCCAAAAAAATTTATTATTCCTCTCCTTCCAGAGGCCCCAAACAATATGAGGAAGATTAAGGGACCAAAGTAGACCTAGAGAGAGATTGGAGGTGGGAAACTGCCATTGGAGCCAAAGCTCTCAAACAGAAGAAGGGAAGATCCAATCCAACTTCCAAGGATTTCAAACAAGCGACCAAACCTCCCGAGCAAATTTGCATCCAATAAACAAATGATGGTTGTCCTCCAAATCCTCCTCACAGAGACAACATCTATTAGGCAAGGAGAAGCCTCTCTTCCAAATATTGTTAATGGTCAAGATTTTATCCTGCACCAGTAACCACAAGAACATATTGATCTTTGGAATTAGATTTGAAGTCAACACAAGAGCCCAAGGAGGGTGCGGGCCCACAATATTGTTCATCGAATGAAAAGAAAAAGCCACCATGAAATGACCTTGTAGGAGTAGCCTCCAAACCACACGATCCCTTTGAGGAGTAACGAGAATATGAACTTGAGAAAGCACACCATAAAGAGTCTCCAGCTCCTGAAATTCTTCATGGATTCTTCTCCACGTCTAGTCCACAATATAATCAGCAACAAGAACCTTGAATTCCTGAACACAAAGATCCTTGAAGGGAGCCGCCCAACCAGTATCTCAGAGGGCACCATGACCAATCCACCAATCATCCCAGAAGAGAATATCCCTACCATTGCCAACCGACCACTACATACCAGCAGACACAACACTTCTAACCTTGACCAAGATGTTCCAAAAGAGAGAACCCGATGGAGGAATGTAATCTTCCTTTAAGAAGTCCCTAAACTTATCAACTCTAGAGAGATATTTAGAAACAAGAATAACCATCCAATCCTTTTCCCTAGCTAGAAGAAACCATAATTGCTTCGCCATGAGAGTAGAGTTGAAAACCTTAACTTTCCTCAGTCCCAAACCACCATGGCCTTTAGACCTACACACCTCCTCCCAAGAAACCAATTTCATTCTTTTATTTTCCTCCACACCTGACCATAAGAACCATTTCTGAATACTTTAAATGTTTTCCCATAATTTACACGTAATCTAGAAAAGGCTAAGAGCATACACCAGGAGATTTTGCAGCATAGATTTAATTAGAACCAACTTACCGACCTGACTAAGGAGCGCCCCTATCCATTTGAACAACTTAGCGTTGAAATTATCAATCAGACCATTCTAGAAAGAATCAGGGACTGAGTTAGCACCAAGAGGCAGACCTAGATAAATCAAAGGCAAGGTTCCAATAGAGCATTGAAGAATACCAACAATTTTGTGCTTCCTTCTATCTAGAGTGTTGAGGAAAAAAGATTGCTCTTAGGAAACTCACCAATTGACCAAAGGAAACTTCATAACCCTGCAACACCAATTTGATTTCTTTCACTTCCACCACAGACGACTCTCCCATAATAATTGTGTCATCAAAAAATTGTTGATGCAAGTAGGGGGAGAGGAAGAAGTAGGATGGAGCCCCTTAATGAAACCAACATAAACCTACTTCTGAAGAGATCTCTCAAAAGCTTCAGCCAGAATGATGAAAAGGAAGGGCGAAATGGGATCACCCTGTCTCACCCCGCTAGATCTCCTAAAGAAATAAGAGGGAGAGCCATTCACCAAAACAAAAAAAGGCACCATTGAGATGAGACTTGGGATTAGCTTCAAGAAATTATCCAAGAACCAAAATGTAGATAAAACTTTAGCCAAAAAATGCTAGTTCACCCGGTCATATGCCTTCACAAGATCAAGTTTCAACAAGAAACTAGCCTTCTTATTAACCATCAACGAGTGAATATTTTCATGAATAGTGATGATAGGATCCAATTTTTTTCTGCCAAAAACAAAGCCACATTGTTGTTGCAAAATAATCAAGGGGAGAATCCTCTGCAGCCTTATAGCCAAAACCTTTGAAAAGATTTTATAGATAGAGTTGCAAAGGCCAATACGACAAAACTCATTAAAGGCCAAAGTACTAGGCATCTTCGGTATAAGAACAATGAAGGTGGAATTCAACTCCTTCAATAGGTTGCAGCTACCAAAGAACTCCTTAGTCACATCCACTACATATTTAGAAACAATCAACCAAAATTCTTGGAAGAAGAATATGGGAAAGCCATCTGAGATAGGGGATTTATTCCCAACAAAAGAGAAGAAAGCCTTCCTAACCTCCTCAACAGAGGGGACACTACACAACATGTTATTTAGATCCTCAGTCACAATTATAGGAATAACATCCAACACCTAGTCTTGAGTAGCCGGAACAGGAACAAAGTTGTCAAACAAGAGATCAACAAAGAAAGCAGAGGCCGCTTTTCATATCTCCCCATCATTCTTGATCAACACGCCATTGCAATGGATACAATTAATCCTTTTTGAGGCTTGATGCTTCAAGGTAGTGATATGGAAAAACTTTGTGTTCTTATCACCACAGTTGAGCCAAACCACACAAGATCTCTGCTTCCAAAATTCTTCCTCCTTAGCCACAATATTGTGCAAACGAGACAAAAGCATGCTGTCCTCATTAGCCACATTTGCATTATACCCCGAAGCTTGAATAAACTACTACAAGAGATCAAGTTCCTCCTTAATACGAGATTTCTCATGAAAGATGTTCCCAAAGGAAGACTTATTCCAAACCCTCACATTAGACTTTACCGACGCCAACTTCTTAGCAATTTTATACATCACCGTACTGTCAACCTGGATATCCCACCAAGTTGAAAGATTCTTTAAAATCAGGATGAGATACCCACATCTTTTCAAACTGAAAAGGGAAGGAATGCCTTCTACCAACCAAGTCAGTCGATAAAGAAATGAGGAAGTGATATGACCCCAATCTAGTGAGGGAAGATAGGGAGCAGGAATAATGAATCAACCAATCAGGAGAAAGGAGGGCCCTGTCCAACTTCACCTGAATTAGCACATCACCCACTCTACGGTTCGACTAGGTAAAGGAGGCACCCCACAAGTCAACATCAAGCAAAGCATTATCATTGATGAATAATATAAAATCAAATCTACTTTGATCATCCACCTGGGATCCCCCCATCTTTTCCAAGCAACTCAGAGGAGCATTGAAGTCACCCATAACTAGCCATTGATCAATAGGATGACAAAATTTGAAGGAATTTATATTCCCCCAGAACCTCTTATGAGCACTCTTCACGTTAGGAGCATAAATTCTAGAAGAAGTCCAAGAAAAATATCCCTAATATGATAAAAAGAGGTTACAATGTGGTTAGATTCACCAAAAACAACCCTCCTAATCACCACCTTCGAATTCCAGAATGTCACCACACCACCAGATGCTCCCTCCGCATCAAAGCCATGGAGTCCACAATCTTTGAACAACCTTTTCTTTAAACTGTCTAGCCTATCCACATGCATTTTAGTTTCCTGAATCAGGATGATATCCGGTTTATGATCCCTTACCAAATTAGCAAGGAGATCCTTCTTATGAGGGTTATTCAACCCTATGATATTCCATAAAAGAATCTTCATAGGAGATTCTAATATGCGCCCTTCAAGCACATCTTAAACAGGGCTTTTTGAGAACCATCAACAATTTCTGCTTTGCTTTCTTTCTCCCTATGTTGCTGCAGAGAGGGTATTCCCCTACCCCTCAGCTCTGAACCACAATCAACTTTTTGGTGGTTCCTAGTTGCAACACTCTAAGGTGAAGCATGTTTCTTCATGTTACTGGTTTTAACAGGCGAGAAAGGAGGTTCCTTCACAGGAAGAGAACTACACATGCCATCCCCAATGATAGAAGAGGTGAGCACCACATTTGGTTTAATAGGAGAAACAAGGACATCTGCAAGACAAGTAGACTCCACTAGCTTAGAGGACTTCAGTCCCCTACCTTTGCCCACCAGGGCATCCTCTCCACTTCTTGACTCCTCTGCCGCACCCAAAGAGTTCTCCTCCACCTGAGCAATCAACTCCCCTTCTTCCAAAATAGACACATCCCTTACAAGGATTTGATCATCCTCATGAGGAAACAAGACATTGGCTGCCATATTAATCGCCTTCACAGGGACATCTTTCCCTGAATCCACAAGATCCTGACAACTCTTTCCCTAAACCTCCTCCACCTTATTCAAGACACCTTTCTTCTCTACCAGGCCCACAACTTGCTCCGAAGAGACAACTCTATCATCATCCTCTTTCTTCCTCTCCTTCAATTTCTCCTTTTCCTTCCACTCTTTTAGAGGCTAAGAAAGAGTCAATTTAGGCGGATTTGAAGGGAACTTCTTTTCCTAATGCCTAACCTTCTTAAAAAAGAAAACAAGCAAAAGGAATAGACTCATATTCAATCACTTGGCTCCAACCCCCTAACTTAGAGTTTATCATTATCTTCTCAGGTAAATCCATAGATTGATCAACAATCACATAGAAACGCGCATACAACAACCTTTTATGTGCCGCCGTCATTTGGTCAATACAAAGAAGCTTCCCAAAAGAATTAGCAATGCCAGTGAAAACCTGCTCATCCTAAAACTCCAAAGGAAGAGTCAGGAGCCGAACCCAAACACGTGCAAAAGAGAACGAGCAAGAACTCGGGTTAAAGCCAACCTCCCATTTCTTCAGGACCAATGAAGATTTTCCAATCATCCACGGGCCACCAATAAAAACACTAACCATATCCTCCTCACAAGTGAAGAAAAATGAAAATAAACCCCTTACCATCACCGCCATCTCTGCTTGACCTTTCAACCTCCATCTCTTAAAGACAAGATTACACACCAGCTCAATGTTTGGACAAGGACCCATAAATTTCCAAACCAAGGATAATTTCATCGATTCCAATTGCTTCACAATGATAAAGTCAGGAATAGACACCGAGTACTCCCCAATAGCTATGTTTGCCAAAAAGCTAATCGAAGGAGAATAAATCTTACCCTTAGGCTTAGCGCCAAAAATATTAGACCAACTAGGTCCATCACACTTGACCCCCACACACTTTTTTCCTCCCCCAGAAGAAACATTCTTAGGAATCTTTGGACAAGGAGAAGAGGACAAGCCCACTTTAAGAGGACTTAGAAAGGCCCCCACACAAGGCACAGAGTGAACACCATCCCTAGAAACCAAAGAGTTCAGAACAAAAGAGACTAAAGAGGACCCACCATCATTACCAACAACTTCCCCGCAGACTAACAAATCCACGCCTTCAACAAACTCATCAACACACCTACCGCCATTACCATCAGGAGGCGAACCAAAATTTCCCGCCTTGAAAGAATTTTGAAAAAAAGTTGAACCACATGAAGAGAGCTCCATTTGCTACACTATCATATCAAATTACCATGTTATACCCAACAATACATTAAAAAAATCCACAAGCATGATATCACAAAATAATTCATCCTTAGAAACCTTGATCTCAAATATAAGAAGACATTGTTCACTAGCCAATTTTTTATCCTTTTAACCAAGTTAAACTATAATGGCTTGGATGTTATATCCTTTCTAGATTCAAATTTTGTACCATTTCTCTTGAAGCTAGAATATTAGTACTACCATCATCAACAATTACCTTGTAACATTTACCTCTAAATTAATATACATTTTGAATAAACTTTTACTCTATACTAGTTCATTATGGTCTATTGCAGGTTTCAAAAAATTTATTTTCATCAGTAATGAATCACCTCTTTCTAACATACTTACTTATGTATGACTGGAATAATTTTCATCAAGATGTGTTGCTCGTGTAATTATCTCAGATCTTCTATTATATTCTCCTTATGATTGTGTATATTAAAATAAGAGATAGTTAAGAGACGAACATGGTAGGTTATTTCAGTTGTAGCACTCCCTTTGGGTACCTAGACTAACCATGTTGCCAAAGTTGTAGCTGCCTACAATAGTTTGAAACTGGCTCAATCTCAGGGATTTTGAAAGATTTGACTTGAAGGAGATTCTTTGAACATTGTTCATTGTTTGAAAAAGATCAATGATCCAAGTTGCTTGATAAATTTTTTTTATCAAGGATTCTATTTTGCTTATTAATTCTTTGGATGAGTTTTATATTTCCCATGTCTATAGGGAGGGAAATATTATTGCTAATGCTTTTTCTAATATTCAGGTTGGCAACGGTTCGACTCAATTTTGGTGCAAGTTGAGTGAAGTCCCTTTTAACATCCAAAATTTAATTTATCATGATGTAAATATAGATCACAATAGTATGGTTTAGTAATGATGGGAGGATGATTATGACTAAGCTTTATGGTATAATGATACGTGAGATATTTTCCTTGTAAATTTCATTGATTGTAATCAATGCTTGAGGTCTTGTCACACAGATTGTGGGTATTTAGCGGGCCTCCAAAATTGTTAAACTTAGTGGGGTCGTTGTTCTATTCACTTTTCCCTATTTCTTAGCATGGTAAAATTGGGTGGCAATAGAAGCAGGGTTAAACCACTTTCTTGTGAAGATATTAGGAAGAAAGATATGATATGGAAGATTTTAGAGCATGGGGTTGTTACTTCATATATGGAGAAGTTGCACGACTATGATCCTAAAGTCACAAAGGCATTTGTAAAAGGGTGGAAGGATCACACTATCTCTGCAAATGAGAAGGAGTTAGTAGTAATTGAGGACCTTATTGCAAAAATTACCAGGCTTTCTACCAAAGGTAGAATGATATTCAGGGATAGGAAAGCATTGAAAGGTGAGGTCAAACAATTTTTAAAGGATTTTGACAGGAAGAAGTTGGTAAAATTCAATGTTTGTGGTTATGATCGTCTTTCAATTAAACCCATTTGGGTGGAGGTGGTAGAGGTTATTATGTGGTATTTTACCCTTGTTGGAAGGTACACTCATGTCTATGGCTTCCATTTTATTCTTTTGAATCACTTCCATCACAAACAACTGGTCTCCTTTCCTTTTTATCTCCTTGCATCATTAGAATTTGGCCTCAAAGAGAAGAAGAAGAATGAAAAATTACTTGTGTTGCATGAGGGCCTCATACTGCTGCTTATGGAACACTTGAAAATCATTCCATCTCTTGCTATGGCTAAGAAATTACCTTTTAAACACAACATCCAAGCCCATATTGTTTCCTCTAAAGAGGGTTTTGAGTATGTAGTGTCAGATGAGGATAAGGATTAGAGAGAAGAGGATAATTTGGAGATGTTCTCCAATCCTCCATCCAAGGATGAAAAATTGAAAAAGGGAAAGTCAACCAAGAAAAGGACTCGTGCTCAAATCTCATGGTCAAGCGGGTTGCATACTGAAGGTGTAAGCCCTAAAGATTTTCAAAAAAATTCTATTGAGAAGAAAAAGTCAAAAATGAGGATTGCGAGAAAGGTAAAGGTAAGGGTAAAATGAAGGAAAGGATAAATATGCATGCAGGTTATAATAGAAAAATCCCTAATATTACTTTAGAATCTGCTAAAGGGAATAATATGTTCTCCCCTTAAGACTTGATATAGGACTTCTCCCAACTCAATACTAACAGAGTGGACATTTATAATGTCTCGAAGCTTGCCAAAGATGGGGTGGCGGGTCAATTTAGAATCACTAAATGGGTTTTTTCTTGAGCTAAACCAAATAAACATCAAGTTGAGGTCAACACAAAATCAAATCAATGCTATCATGGATGCGAAGGATTACCTCAATGAGAAGAATGAGGAAAAATAAATTCATTTGGCTTTGGAAGTAATCATGACTGAGCTCAATCTGATGAAAGAGGATTACGAGAGCTATGTAAAGGGCCTAGACGACAAGATGCTATAGCTAAACCAGAACCTAGAGCGTATTATCAAAATTAGTCAATGCATAATTCATAACAGTGTAGAAGGCATTTGTATTCTTATAGAAAAAATATAGAACTCAAGGAAGATCAAGTTGTTGATGCTTCCAATGTTGGTGAGTGGTCTAAGAAGGAGAATAGGGCCAAAGGAAAACAAACCATTGTGGAACAATAGGGGCCAAGCACTCGTACCAAGGGTAAGAAGAAATCTTTCTAAGAGGAGAAAAAAGATCCACAATCTGGTGAATCTCCATTAAAGCTTCTACCAACATGAGTTGGAAGTGACAAATACTCTGAACGAGTTACATTAGATTTTCCGTCATTTCTAGATTTTTAGTTTTTTGTTCTTCGTAGGTTTAATGTAGGTAGGTTGTTGGTTATCCTTGTTTTCTTTATAGATAGCTTCTTGTGTTTGGGTTTTAGGTCCCTATAAAACCTGTATGTTTTTTGATGCTTATCTTTGGATACTTTGTAGACAACATTTTGTTAAATGGTTTCAGGTCCCTTTAAAACCAATTTTACCTTAATCAAAAACATATTTCCACAATCCATGAGACAAACATTTATTGTTTCTATATTTTATTATGTGTGATTTTTTAACATTATTAAAAAATGTTCATATCACACTTTGTGATCCATCATCAAGATGTTAGAGAGCTCAAGGAGATGAAAAATGGTTAGTTGTAGACAAAGACTAACTTAAAAAGAGAGAGGAAGGGTCTAAAAGAAACATGAGAGGTTGCATGAGGTACAAGGTGTGGCAAGTGACAAAAATAGAACAATTTTTAATTACATAAAAAATGAAAAAACAAGCCCAAAGATTACCATAAATTTATGATATATCATAATTTTATCAAAAGTATTTAATTACACTCTAAAATTTTAACAACCCATATATACATAATATTGACATAGGCAACAACAAAAAAATCAATATTTTATATCCATATGTATAAATATTAAAAAATTGCACACAATTAAATCCATAAACAATAAATGACTACATTAAAATATTTTATTTCCTTTAGCTCCAAAATTAAAACAATTTCTTCTCAATTATCTTCTACCACCTCTCCCATATCTTTCTCTATCTACCTCTGCAATATCTTTCAATATCTTATTTTTCCTCTACATCATTATAGCTATTAAAATGGTAGATCAATAAATTAAAAATGCATGGAATCTACATCATATTTGCTGCAAATAAAATGAAATATGATATAATATTTTTGAATGGTATTTTGTAATACTTTCCAATGTGGCTTTATAAAGTCTTATTTTCTTGTAATATCATAAAACTACTTTCAACTGCCTCCCAACTAATATTATTAATGTAAGTTAACATCTATCTATAAACTATCAATTGACATTTATTTTTAATTATTATTTATGTAACCTATATACACTAATGATGTAATCTAAAACCAAAATTTCCCCCCCGATTACATCATTCCAAAAAAAGAATGAAACATTGCAAGGATTGAACACAACCCTTTGAAAACTTTGATGAAGTGCATTCACCAATTCTCCTTGCTCACTCAAGAAACACCAAATTGACTCCATTAGCAAATCTTTTGATTTTCAAATCTATAAATCTTCTATACCACATGAGTGAATATAATCCCATCCTCCATGTAGAATGAGAGAAAAATATTCTTTGAGTCCACACCTCCTTTGTGTGTCAAAATATCTCCTCTAGTTCTATATATGAGAGAACAACTCTCCTTTGAGAGTCTACTTTCCTTTGAAAGTGTCAATATCCCTCCAATTTACTATGGGAGTTGAATCCCTCCTTAGGTTTAAAAATTAAATCGAACTAATTTATATATAGTCCCACTCCATTTAAGAGATTATACTATCCACATGTTCTTCCATGAGATACCAAGCCCCCCTTGCTCCATGAAGGAACATTAATTGAAACTGGCGATTCTCATGGAAAGCATCATTTTTGAATGAGAAGCTAACTCAAGATGATAATAGACCTCTAGCCTTTGATGCCTCTTAGCCTCCAATATAAATTTTGCTCTTTTCTTTTTTCGAGTAGTTTCTTTATACCCACCTTTCAAACTATTCTTTGGACTTCTTTTCAATATGAGGAGATTGAAGCACCATATATAACACTCTTCTTTGAGACAATCAAACCTTGCAAAAACTTTGGAAGCACAGGTTGTTCAAGTATTTTTTTTAAAATGATATCATCAATATGTGTATCTTGGCATCTCCAATCAATTATTTCTTCATTATTTGTTGCTTCTAAGATTGAGATTGAGATTGAATGGAGTCCCACAAGGACATTAAATGATGGTAACAAGGGAAAAATTTTATTCATTTTAACAAATTTAATAACCAAATCACTCAAAAACCTATGGATTCTTGGAAATATATCAATACAACATCATAATTCCTCATATCTAATTGGGTGAGTCCAAAATATGCCAAAAAATACACAATCACTAACAAAAAATCAACACAATATTTATGTCCATATCTACCATCAAGTTATTGCATTAAATAGTATATGCTAAGAATTTTTTTTTTTTTTTGTTAGTATTGACTTCAACATTTTATGACAAGTCACATCTCAAAACATATTGTCCATTACATGTATACTAGCAATAACTATACCAAAATTGTCCAATTATTCTCTGTTTCTTAATATTTCTTGTATATTAATTGTACTAATCATCAATACCTTTCTTCAAGAAATCCACACATATTAAAATTAAATTATGGTTTTATCTTAAATCCACTAGTCTTGTCAACATTTTTTTTATCACAACCCTTTCAATCTATTAGATAGCAACTAGAATATCTAATTTAGCTTTCATATACTCAATTTGATTAGTAAAACCCATGTGACCTTATCTTACAAATAGAAAGGCATCTATTATCTCTTATCTTGTAATCAATATAACAACAAACCATAAGTATGTACAACATAATTCCATCCAACCGTGCTACATAAAAAAACCTTATCCTTGCCTCAAAATAAAAAAATATATATTATAATAATAACATTTTTTTATACCAGTGACAAAATGTGGTGGTTTATTGATCACGACTTGATGAATCAAAGAGTATAGCACAATCTAATTTTTAATAATATTCAACCATATCAAGATCACTCACCTTCCATGCTAGTAACCACTTTGATACCATATTAAAAATGGTAGAGAAAAAAAACAAAAAAAATCATAGAATCTACACCGTGTTTGCTAAAGAAAAAATGATATATGATATAATAGTTTTGAATGATATTACTTTATTTTCTAATATGTATTTATAGATCCTCATTTTACTATAATATTCCAAAACTACTTTCAACTACCTCCCAACTAATATTCTTAATTTAAACTAATTATTTATAAACTATCAACCAACAAGTTTCTCTACCATCATTTTCACAACTTCTTCTTGGGGAAATACCTTCTCCTCCTCACTTAGTTTACTCATTTTAAAATATCCTATTCAACTTGTCTTTATCTTTTAGAGAAAATTAATATGGTTCACCAATAGATTGTACATTAATCATACTTAACTCTTCTCGAGTAAATTCCCTTAAAACATTGACATACTTTGCCACCTTCTCTCAAATATCTTTATAATAACCAACTCTAATTGTTAATATATAATATTCCTTGGTGTAAAAATATCTTCTTACCTCAAATTTTACAACTTTCTCAACAAGTTAAATTTTCATAGGAATGAACCTAGACTTTAGCATTGCCTTTAAGCTTTGTATTTGTAGACTTCACTCCATCAAGATAAATTTTTTTTGCATGCTCAAAATTTTCATCTAGATTAGTTAACCAATCAATCAACTCATCAAGATTTAAACTATAGACATAATTAGGAATATTAATTCTAGTCATCTTATCATTATTAAAAATATCCTTTGACATATTTTACTCATGATATTATTCTTCAATGATAATGTGTTCAACAATCTATCCATATTCTTGCCCATCATCACTTTCATTAGCTCTAGGCATATGACCTCTTCTTCCATACTCTTCTACAACATATAATTGGATCTAAAATTTTCTCATCATGTCAAACATTTTGTTAATTTATTATGAAACATGGATAACACCTTGACCTTTACCCATCCTTTTGGTAGGCATATTGACTCAAGATTTAGTGCAAACCACCTCATAGTCAAAGGTTCTTTCATAAGTAGATTAAAACACACCAAGGAATCTTCGATACAACAACTAAGTGTTTAAGGACCTTCTTCAATATTCAATATTTATGTTTAAAAATATATCAATAGGAAAATCACTTAAAATAAATAGTAATAATAAATTTAATGATATGGGAATAAGTAGGAAGAACATCACAAGACCTAACACACTAGCAAGAAGCACACCAATATAGTGTGCTTGACCAATAAATACAAATGTCCATTGTAATATATTTTATATGTTGGGAATCCTCGACACATGAACCAAAAAATTTCATTTGTAGTTGAAAAAGGAAAGACAAATCTAAACACTGAAAGTAAAGGGTAAAAGAGAATTTTGCTAAGATAAATTTGTAATGATGGTATTCATCTACAATGATATCTTAGTGCTTTCATGCACCATTTTACATGACCATATAAACAAAATCAACATCAATCATTAAGCCATTATTATAAAACCTAAGTAGCTATATATGAGATGAGATAATGTTGTGTTTGACCCAATATCAAATACTTAACCCTCTCCCACCTTGGCCATTAGCTCCAACATCCTAACCATAAAAATAATTCTTTAAATGATCTATATTAATCACACCTATGCATTAATTAAGTTAAAACTTTGGCCTAATATACAGTTTGATATGTTGAGGAGCCTATGAAAAATATAAATCCTTTGATAAATTTACTTCTACCCATACTACAATTTATTCCAATGATGTCATGAATTTGTAGTTGCAACAAATGAACAAAAATGTATACTATTATCTTTGGCCTGTATGTTTAGTCTAAGACATTTTTCAGGGGATGGGTAACTTTAATTTTGTAATTACATGTAAAGCAGTGATGCTAATGGGGTTAGGATATTATATCTCACATATGGATATTGACTGTATAAGCTTCTAAAATGCATTGCCAGTCTCAGGTGGCAATCACTGATAAATTTTGTATTTTCATATTTTATATTAATATATATATATATATATATATATATATATATATATATACAGGCATCTCCTACTTCTTTACTAAAAATAAATAAAAAATGTATAGTATTTTTAAGAATAAAGTTATACTTAGAATAAGTCATAGGTATTTAATTTAAAAAATCCACATGAATGCATTTTAAAATTTAACTTTTCTTATAAACAATAATAATTGTTTCCACTATCTATTGAGGAATCTACAACAAGAAGGAAATTCTCATGTATAGTCTATCATTGAGTGTACGGTGCATGCCAATATAAATACCAATTTTTTTTTTTTTGATGGTTAAGTGTAGAAAAAGGGTATAACTAAATAATGAGATATCGTGAACTTTAATGCTACAAATTATTTTTCAATTATTGAACATATTAGAAATAAAAACAACCATCAGGATAATACAAATAATAACAATTTGATTTATGTGGAGAAACCCTTGAGGTAAAGAATCTACACCCTAAGATACCCAATCTTGTATTAATCCTTCAAAATAATATTACATCAACACATCAACACAACTTATCCCTCATAATTAGTCAACACTTTATTATTCATATAATCCATAAACAACCTATGCAACCTACTCCAAGTTCTAATTTATAGAATAATTATGAAGTGAAATAATTGGATGGTTTTGGTAAAGCATTTACAAGCCCAAAGGAGGTATGATGCCTAGATTAGTTGGACTCAAATCCCAACACCCTCCTTTGTCTAAGATACCCTCGACTATATTTAACTAGTCGATAAGTAGTGTGCACAACTTTAACCCATGATAAACATCATTCAAGCTTAGCATTGCTTAACATGCTTCTAGCTCTATCCATTGAGGTCATATTCATCCTTTCTATCACTCCATTTTTGAGTGGATTATATGGATTTATTTTCTATCTAACAATCCTTTCATGCCTATAATAATCATCAAAATCTCTAGAGAAAAATTCACCACCATTATTTGTTCTTAAAATCTTTACTTTCTTATTTGGCTATTTCTCAACAATTGATTTAAAATATTAAAATTTAGAAAATAAAATAGATTTATGCTTCAGAAAGTAAACCCATTTATATCTAGAGAAATCATTAGTAAATGAAACATAGTAGCAAGACATTTCAATAGAATGCACATCTACAAGACCAAATACATTACTATGAATAACCTCTAAAGTTTATTTTTCTCTAGTAATAGTATATTTAAATGGAACTTTGTGTTATTTTCCATACAAATAGTGTTCAAATCAAATTTAATAGAACAAATAGATAAACTGTAAATCGCCTTCTTATTAATGATAGTTTTGAGATCCTTCTCTCTAATGTGACCCATACTCACTTGCCACAATTTATAAGATAGAGTTCTTAATTACATTCACAAGGTTATAGAAAGTATATGTTTATAGCCTAAACAAGCTACTACATTGAGTGCCTCTAGTGAACACTAAATTCCCTTTACTCGACCTATAGCCACTCTTCTTAAAAGTAACATACACTCCTAATAATTTATTTTAGATTAAAAAATACTTTTTTTAGCTAAACCAGGGATATGCAATACATCTATTAGGGTTTTCTCCCTTCCATCATTGAAAATCAATTTTACCTCCCCTCGACTCATAATCTTTGGTGTGCTCTTATCTCTAAGGAAAGATTCCCCACCATTATTTTATATATATATATACACACACACACTAAGAAACACTCCTTGTGAGGAGTCATGTGGTAGGATGCAATTGGATCTATCATTTAAGAGTATTCAAAGGTCATTTTAGTATAAATAATAAAAGCATTAGTAGCTTCACTATCATACAATTATTTGCAGATGAATCATCATTATTATTTTTACTTATATTCCTTTTTGAGATGATCCTATTTTCCGTTGTTCCAACACCTCAATCTACACTTACAAGATGTCTTGGACCTTCCCTTGTACTTAGACCTATCATTAGAATTATCCTTATCTCCTTTCTTCTTTTCCTTACCTATCTCTTTATATTTTACCTACATATGAAATGCATCTTTAGATCCTTCTAAAGTCTTTCTCCTCATCTCCTCTATAAGTAAGGTGGCAACAAGGACATTCAAATTTAGATCTATCAAAGAACCACTAAGTATAAGAATTAGATTGTCCTAAGATTCAAGTACTGAAAATAACAACAAAAAACAATTATCCTCTTCTTCTATATTAACATCAATCGATTGCAACTAACTCAAGATTATATTAAATCCATTCAAATATTCTCAAATCAAGTTCCCATCCTTCATTTTAAGAGAACATAATTTTATTTTTAAGAACAAATTATTAATAAGGTTCTTTTTTTGATAAATCTCTTATATTATACTTCACAACTTATATATAGTAATCCCACTAGAAATATTGAATAAAATAAAATTATATAAGCATAAATTAATATTGCCACACATTTTTATTGACTTTTACCCATTCCTCATCAAATAGACTATACATATTATTTTCATTAATAATGATAATCTATTGACCCCTTTCTTCCAAAAGATTCTCCATATTTAGCTTCCATAGCTTAAAACTTGTGCCATTGAACTATTTTTAACTTTTCAGTTTCCAACCGAGGTGAGATAGCCATGATCTCTATCATTCATAACTTGAAATTGCAAGAAAATGCAATGTACTCCCAGTGTGATAAAAACTCAATCACACACTTCAAGAAAGGTGTTTCTCTCTCTAATCAAGCCAGCCATGGATTTGATACCAAATGTAGAAAACATGATATAGCTAAACAATGAGATATATTGAAATTTAATGCTATAAATTCTTTATCAATAACAAAACATAATGGAAATAAAAATAACCATAACGGCAATACAAACCATATAAATTATATTTATGTGGAGAAACCCTTGTAGCAAAAAAATTCATAGCTAAAAATACCTAAGTTTGCGTTAATAATTCAAAAGAGTGTTATATCAATACAACTTATCCCTTTGAATTTGACAACACTTTATTGCTCCTATAACCTATAAAACAACCTATACAAACTTTTACTCCAAGCTCTAATTATAAAAGAATTATAAAGTGAAACCATGGGATGGTTTTGGTAAATAATTTACAATCCTAGAGGAGGTATGGTACCCAAATTAGTTGGATCAAATCCCAATGCCCTCCCTCGTCTAAGATACCCCAACTATATTTAGCATATTCCTTACATGTTGTCATATTGGAATAAGGTGAAATATTTAACTACCTAAACTTGGGAATCCAATTTTTCTTCATTATCCTATACATTAAATGATTTATAAAAAAGTATCCAACTTTATCAGAAGATTGGTCAATACTCTTATATAACATCCCTCTCATATGATCATCTTATGCATTATAAAGATTTGCCATATATAAATTCGTGAAGAATAGTCAAGATGCTCTAACACACCTCCCATGATGTCAACACATTGCCAAACAAGCAAAGATAAAAACGGGATGCCTAAATCCTCATGTGAGGATAAAATATACCAAAAGCTGAAATCAATGCCACCTCCAAATGGGATGCCAAATATAGACACCTAAAATTGACACATCGTCAATTAGCCTAATTATCTAACCATTTCCTCTATAATTGATTGAATAAATCCATATTTTTCAAATTAATTATCCAATTTGTATCCCCTTTTTAATTAAATAATATTTTATTATTTAATTAATAAAATTGTTGTTCATCTACTGTTCATCACTAATCACCTGATCTAGTTTCTAGCCTAAAATTACTTAATTGATCTTATTCTATAGTCCACCTTAGGTAAATGAATTTAAATATTTATTTAATTAAGTCCCCATCCTCATCCCAAAAATAAAATAAATATCCTATTTATTTGTTTGTTTATTTTTCATTTAGTGGGTTAAAATCCATTAACCCCTTAATCTTCCTCTTGCATATTAAAATACTAATTAAATCCCCTCAAATCCTCCACATCCTCTAAGGTGTACAAAGACATGGTTATTCTGTACACAAGACACATCCTTTATACATCATATGGGTCAAAATACTTGCCCATCCCTCACAGGTACTCCAAAGTACCCCTTTTCCATCTCATCCCTCCACTTTCTCCAAGGGGAATCTCCACCATTGGTTTACCCTCAATCCATAGACCCTCCATCTCCACCAATAATTTGAGAACATTTGTCCTCTCAAGGGTCTCAACCAATTTAAGCCCTTGATCTCTACTTTTAATCTAGCCATCCAATCTCATAGGCAAAAATTTATGAATAGGATTCCATCCTAAGTCATTGGGGCATCATCTTCATATACATTATTATGTTGTTGATTAAGGCACTCACATACCACTAAAACCATAATTTTGATTAAGGCACTCACATACCACTAAAACCATAATTATTGAGTACAACCACGATGGATTGGTGCAATAAGGGTTGGTATTGGTGATAAACTTTGGTTTTCATTATTAAATTTGCTAACCCTTTACTTTATCTTGAGTGTTGCATTCGATTGTGAATAAATGGATTAATTTAATTAGTTCATTTATATGATCCATTTTTTTATGGATACACCAACTTTACCAAGTGGAGAAAAAAAACACTAATATCAAATATAAATACATACAAAATGTTAAACAAGAACATTAAGATTGCAAAGTTGAGATACCTTATCCCAACACTAACAATGACCATATATTTGGAAGTTACAAAGATAGTTCATCCTAAGAATGGTCCAATAGCAAAAAATGATATCATGAAGTCCTTGATTTTATTTTATGGCTCTATTCTATTTTCCTTATTTGGGAATGACATCTATGGCCCTATTCTATTTTCCTTATTTGGGAATGACATCTTCATGTCATAGTGTTACACAATACCTCACTTCAAAGTATGATGGTATTTTTATTAAGTATTACATATAATAATACTTCACTTTATTACACAATTAAACAACACATTGTAACATTGCCCAATATTGTGTAGTTGTAAAGAATACTATAAACTATGGAAAGAAAACTACACAATGTGTACATAATGATAACAAGTGTGAATAAATAAAATATAATGTCAAAACCCAAAAAAAATCTATACAAAGGGAAGGAATGTTAAAAAATATAGGAAAATGATCAAAAATGATGGGATCACATTACATGGTGCTACACAAGTGCAACAATTCATGGCCTTGTAAAACCTTGCAAATGTATTCATCCCTAAAGTCAATTTCTCAAAATCATTATACTCATTCCAATCAATATGCCTATAAGAACGTGAAATAATTCTAATTTTGACTATATTAAATAAACCTTATCACTTGAACTCATTAAATTTTATTCATGTCTAATGGTCATGGAGTTCTAGCACATGATTTGTAATGGAGAGGAAAATGAGAGAACTAAAGTTGAAGGATGATACGTTTTACTATTTCACTTATATGTCAAGTCATGCCTCTTTTAATTTCCTCAGTCAAAATCCATTTGATAAATTTATTTTTAAAGAAAATTTATTTTTTATCTTTTTATTTTTAATTTCTTAAATATTGCTCAAATTAGATGTCTCGAGATTATCTCAGTAAGATCAATGTTTAGAGCTTAATTGATCAAATCAAAGTTTTGCACCATTATGTTTTATTGTTTAACTCTTATGACAAGACATATCACCTTTGATTCTTTTAATTATGTCTTTGCCCATAAATTTTTTTTTTTCAATGGTTCATATCCTTGATAAAATTCATTAGCACAGCCTTTATATATTTTCCTAAATCTTTGAATCCCTATGTATACAAAACAAGAGCTGTGTGCCAGCTGGAGTCCCTGCCTTAAGCAATTCTGAGTGTATGGGAATGGTGTTGATAGCATGAAAAGGAGATGGTAGTTGAGTGCTTGCATTCAGCTATTCACATGGGAGGTACAAGATTAGAATCTTAATTGGGCTCTATTTTAGATTACTACTTCCAGTAACGTACAAAATTACACCTTCAACAAATGTCAAATGGACCAAAAATTGCATCCCCTCCAATAATATAATGGGTATGGCCTTTTCAGACGTCTGCCCACCTCTGTTGCTTATATATGTGCCAGACAACAGGAAGAAAAGACAACATAGGAGAATAAAAGAGGTTTAGTTATAAATGTTGACCAACAAACAAATGACCAGCAGTCAAGTTGTGAGCAGGGTGACCCTTCCAAAACTAGCTAGATCAGTGCCACTGGAATACAAAACCCCTGCTCCTGTAGATGCAAAATTAACTCCCTACACCATATTCTCCACCAGTCCACCCAATCCAAGATATGTGAGCACGAATGGCAACCCCGTGAACAGATGAACAGAGTTGTATGACATGCACAAGAATTCAATACTTCACCTCTACACAATATGCTGAAATTTCACAGCCATGACTATCAAAATTCAAAGAAAAAGAAAATGAAGCAAGAAGCCAAAGATTAGTTTACATGCCCAAATAGACTACAGTTCTCTCTTCAAATTAAAAGACCTGTAATAAAATAAAAGCTTTTAACATTTCTGAAATCATCAAATGCACCATCTGGTCTTGCCAATTCTTTCGAAAGAGAGAGTGCAATTGCATGATCCAACTCCTCAGTTTCTTTCTTTGATGATGGACCGTTCTGAAAAACAGTCCAAATACAGTAAGCAAGAGAATGGTAAGAATCTTGAAATAATTAAATGAAACAAGTCTTAAAGAACAGTATAACCACAAAACCTAGCTGGGAATGTGAAATGAAAGAATATAAAGAATATAAAAATGTCATTACAATAGTACTATGCATAAGGCAAGTACTAAAAAGATACATGGCTGAGGGCTGCATGGTTATCAAAGTTGTGCATAATTAAACTTTTTTGTTTTTCCCTATGCAGAATGTATAGCTTGCTTCTTTAGTCATGGATATAAAGGCTCAATTACATGCTAAGTTATTTCTGGGCCCACCATCTCCTTAGGTTGCTATTTCTAACCAATCAAATTATGATACCTAGGCCTTGGTAGATTTAAAAATTCCAATGTATTATTTGTCTTTAGACCCTAATTATTAAAAAGGGACACAAACTAATGGTTCAATATAAATAGACAAGATCAAGTGGTAAGGGGGTAAGCAAACAAAGAGAAGAGAAAATTTCCTACCTTTAGCCATTTAACCTTACACATGACATGAATGCCAATTATTTCACAAAATTTAAAATTCTTGAGTGACAAATATATCAAATGGGACCACCATATATAGGTCACTTAAATATACATAGACACATTTAATTCACTCTTTGCGTGCCTACACACACCTTCTCAATCAACAAAAGTTATGTTGTGGGATATTCAAAGAAATATTGATGATCAAGGGAAAATAAACCAAAACCAAATTCGATCACTACTAGGTTTTACTATTTCACCCTTCGTGTGACATGAAACTCTATACATGCTATTGTGCGCTTGTAGGAAGAGATATTGTGACTAGCCAAACCATTCACTCATAGTGCTTAATTTATTTTGAGAACTAATTCTTTGTTATTTTTGTGTTCCAATGAACTTACTTGATTCAAAGAAATTGCTAGTAGCCAATAAACATGTGATTAGATTAGAATTGCATGGAGTTGAGGTGATGCAAAATATATAGAAATAAAACATAATAAGTTTTACACGGGTAATTACACATGTTAACCCTAAATTAATTTTAATTGTGTGGTTGATGGAACATATTTATCCTAAGTTAGTTATAAATATGTAGGTGATTTTACACATTTTTCTTAAATTATTTTTTAACTATGTGGGTGATTGTGTATTATTTTATGCTAAATTATCTATACTATTGTCAAAAATTGCATTAGTGATCACACCACCTTTATGCTAAATTAGTAATAGTTGCATGGGTGATGCCATCAAATTGGAGAAAAATAACATGAAATAATGGGTGATCACAAAAAAAATGATAAAATTTGGACGTGATCGAACCATAATTTTAAAAAATAAAAATTCAAAGCCAAGTGATTGGACTTAGGTTAATAATTGGCTTGATCATATAATTTGAACAAATATAGTTGTGATCAAATTCTATTCTAAGAAACTAAAATATCTATATTAGGGTGAATTATGATAAATACAAGAAAAATCAACAAATCAATTGTGAAATTCGTACAATTCACCATTTTTAAGAGGTCAAAATATAAAAATTCACCAATTGGTAAAAAGTTAGTCTAAAAATTTTCATATTAAAAAATGTATTTTTTTCTATGAATCCACCTCCAAAGAAATGAGAAAAAATGGGTAAATAAAGAAAATCCTATAATTACACCTATTGATAGTGTTTTTCCTAAGTAGCAATTCTTGTCAAGAGGAAAGCCATGTAATTGAGGAAGAACTTTATTCTACAAGTATTGGGATGAGGATGACCTCTTGGATATCAATCTCTCTATTTTTTTCTTTGATACCTTAAGCATTATAATATTAACATTTGCTTTTCCTTATTTGTTCTTATCTATTGGCCTTTATTTATTCCATGTTTGTTGTGCATCTCCTATTATCATTTCACCTTCTATATTATGTTTTGTGATTTGGCTACCCCACTTGGGAGAATATTTCCTTTTGATCCTTTTCTATTTGGATCTTATGTTTTCCTAAATTTTCTTGTTATATTCCATATTTTCCTATATTCCTTGTTTGACTCTTATGCCCTCCTATGTTCCATGTTTTACAAATTACGTTTCCTATGTTATATAATCATGGAGTTCCCATGCTTCAAATATTTTTTATTTACCACTTTGGTTTTCACACATTCTTTGTTATTTTCCTATGTTATATAATTTATGACCTCACATCTCCTATCTACTATATCTATAATGTCTATCTCATATTCTATTTATATGCCACTTGTATTATGATTATTATGTTTACTTGCTTATCATAATCCTAATGCTTCTCATGTTTATATGTTATGTTATATTTTCATGACATTTACTTATTTCCACATGATCACCATGTACATACCTTATGCTTACATGTTTATCTTATACTTGCTATAATCCTTATCATGCCTCTGTCTTACAATTCCATGTTTATTATCCTTATCGTGCTTATATACTATGATTGTATGTTATGATCTTATTTATACTTGCATTATCCTCATCTAATGTTTATGGTTACTCTTACCTTATCAATTTTCTCTATTAAGCGCAACATTTGGGGACACCATTATTTTCCTTTATTGCATGTGATTTTGCAATTATATATTGCCCATGACTTTCCATTATGATCATGTGATGGTATCTTTTTTCATATTTACTTTCCTTATCTTGATTATATAATTTTTCCCTCCTCTTCTCCAATTCCTTTCATCCTTTTTATGCAACCATTTGGAGGGGAGGGATAGTGATGAAACACACACTTATACTGAGAGGGGGTGAATTAGTATAAACCAATCTTTTAATTTTACAATTAACAAACACAATAATATAAATTGTACCACATCAAAAATAAATAACACAAGAAGAACTATTTATGTGGAAACCCTTTTGGGAGAAAACCACAACAAAATATTACTTATATAAAATTCTTCTTACAAAATTTGTAGGCACCAACCTACTAGAGACACCAATCCGTTAGAGACACCAATCTCCACAACTAAGCACCAACTTAGTAAGAGACACCAATATCTTGAACACAAAAATCTTAGTCTTCTTGAAAATAGAACTCCTTTAAAATCTGCCTTATATCTGCTATTAATCACCTTCAAGATCTGATATAAATTTTCCTTAAAGATTTGATCCAAATTAGTTTATATGTATGCTCATAGACTTCCTTTGGATCTGCTCATAACCTTCCTATGGATCTGCTATAACCTCTTCACAAAATCTGATATAAATTTTCCTTAAAGATTTGATCCAAATTAGTTTATATGTATGCTCATAGACTTCCTTTGGATCTGCTCATAACCTTCCTATGGATCTGCTATAACCTCTTCACAAAATCTGTTGTGTTTAAATGATATATCTCTTTTATCCTCACACACTTCTCCACACTCCACAACCTTTATTTATTCTTCCTCCAAGGGAGGTGACTTCATGAATGGGTATGTCACTTTGCTAAGGGAGACAACTTTCAATTTTATATGCACCTTTTCACATCCTAAATTGGTTGCTCCATTAGGTAGGTCGACCCTTACAAAATATAATCTAATCTTATTTTTAAACACTCCTAACATGGGTGCCACACAAAGAGGGGTCGATCCATTTTATTTATTTAATCTTCTAAATATGGGTGCCATAATTAAGGAGGGTTGGCCCAAAATAAAATTAATTTAATTTATTTTTTTTATCACAATTAAGGCACCAAAGTGGAGGGAGGTTAAATCCACTGTTGATAAGATTTTTATTATGCCATGTGAGGCTAGATCTGCTCTTGTAATGCCCTTGATTTCATCTTCTTTGATCAAAGAATTGTATCATGATAAAATTGCCATCAATCTTCACCATCAAATGCCTAAGTTCCTTTGAAATCAATGAAAATAATTTTAACAATCCCCCCTTGTCATTGCCAACATAAAATAATCTCGCTATATTGCTCCCCTTGTTTCTATTGCTTCCCTAGTCTCTATTGCTCACCCTTTTCTCTACTTCTCCTCCTTTGACATCAATAGAAAATGAATCCTTAGAGCTGTAACATAGTGTAGTAATGAGCTCCCATTGAACACCATCCCCTTGAATAATGAATTTCATCAATGGATAGTTGAATAGGTCATTACTGCCAACTTCTGTCGAAGATACTCAAAAGTCTCTTTTGGAAGGGACTTTGTGAAGATATCTACAATCTGTTCTTGTGTAGCAATGTACTCCATCTTAACCCACTGACATGCTACCTGCTCCCTGAAGAAATGATATTTGATTGGGATATGATTTTTTTTGGAGCGCATTAAAGGATTTTTTAAAATATTGATTGCACTAGTGTTATCATAGAATATAGATATTGGATGATTGTACTCTACCTTGATGTCTCTTAATGTTTGCCTCATCCAAAGAACCTGAGTGCAACAAGATGCGACTATTATATATTCAGACTCTACTATGGATAGAGAGACTGAAGGATGTTTATTACTCAACCAGGATACAAGACTGTTACCAAGAAATAATGCTCCTCCACTTGTACTCTTTTTTCCATCAATACTACTAGCCCAATCCACATCAGTGTATGCATCTAAGGTGAAATCTTCACTTCTTGGATACCACAAGCCAAAATCCAAAGTACCTTTTAGATATCTAAATATTATTTGTAGTGCTTGCACATGGGTTTCTTTTGGAGCTACTTGAAATCGTGTTACCATACCTACTGCCTACATAATATTTGGTCTTGAATTTGTAACATATAGTAAACTTCCAATCATTGATCTATGAAGAGTTTGATCAAATTCAAGGGATTCATCATCCTTACTCAATTTTCATCCTGTGACCATGGGTGTACTCACGGGTTTGCAATCTTTCATCTTGAAATTATCTAGCATATCTTTGATATATTTGGTTTGAGAGAGTAAAATACCTTTGTCTAATTAAAAATTGTGTGACCCAAGGAAGAATGAAAACTCACCAAGCATGGGCATCTTAAACTCACTTTGCATTTCCATGGAAATCTCTTGACACATTTTATTAGTACTTCTTCCAAATATAATATCATCCACACAAACCACAACTATCAATTGATCAACTATAGTCTTGATATAAAAATTGTTATCAACAATTCCCTTCTTAAACCCTTGTTGTTGTAGGTACTTATCAAGTCTCACATACCTTACTCTAGGGGCTTAGTTTAGCCCATAAAGTGCATTCTTCAATTTGCACACATAATCCTTGTTTTTTGACAACAAGAACCCTTCTAGGCGTTCAATATATACCACTTCCTCAAGATTTCCATTAAGAAAGGCTGACTTAACATGCATAAACGATAGACCTTCATTTTTTTGAAACTAAAAAATATCAAAAACATTCTAATAGCTTCCAATCTAGCAACAGGGGTAAAGGTTTCTTTAAAATAAATACCTTCTACTTGTGCATATCTTTTGCATACCAACCTTGCTTTATTCCTCACAACTTAGCCATCTTCATTCAATTTATTTTTGAAGACCCATTTAGTGTCAATCACATTTTTTTCCTTGGGTCTTGGGAAAAGTTCCCAAGTTTCATTCTTTTCAATTTGGTTTAGTTCTTCTTCCATGGCACTTACCCAGTGCTTGTCCTTGCTTTCTTTTGCAAAGTTTTTAGGTTCTATCTTAGAAAGTAAGGCCAAATTTGCATGATCTGATATATTGGCCAATTGCCTTCTTGTCTAGATTTTTGTGTCTTTACCACCAATAATGAGATCTTTTGGATGCTTCCTTCTTACAAATTTAGATGGGTTTTTTATGTCCTTCAATTCAATCACCTCATTTTCAACTTCTTCCTCTATATCTTCTTCTTTGCAACTTTCTTCTTCTTGATAATCAACTTCATGTTATTTTTATTTTTGATACATTTCTTCATCCACCCTTACATTTGGACTCTCAACAATTTTGTTCAACCTATTATTGTAACACCTATAAGCCTTTCTTCTTAAAGAGTAACCAAGAAAGATTCCTTCATCGAACCTAGAGTCAATTTTTTCCAAATCTTGATCATCTCTTCTAATATAGCATTTTCTCATAGATAATTTGAAGTAATTTACCATTGCAATCCTACCTTTCCATAGTGCATACAATGTTTTAATATTGGTAAATCTTATTTGTCCTTAGTTTAGAATGTAGACAGTCATATGAATTGCTTCACTCTAGAATGAGTTTGATAAATTGGACTCATTTAACATAGTTCTAGCCATTTCCTAAATAGTTACATTTTTCCTTTCTACAACTCCATTTTGTTGTGGAGTTCTTGCAACAGAATAATGTCCTCTTATTCCATGATTTTCACAACATTATTCAAATTTATTTGAAGTGAACTCACCTCCTCTATCCGATCTTAGGAATTTGATTTTTTTGATAGTTTCATTTTTATTTAAGGGTTTGAATGTATTAAACTTATCAAATGCTTTAGATTTTTATTTTCAAAATGTAACCCATGTCATCCTAGAATAATCATCAATTAGCAGCATAAAATAGCTCTTACCTTGCAAAATATTTGTTCTTGTCGACCCACAAAGGTCTATGTGGACAAGTTCCAAAGGCTTTGATGTAAAATATTACTTTGATTTTAAACTCATCCTTGTTTTCTTTCCATATTGGCATTACTTGCAGATAGTGTTTGAAGGCTTTACAATTTTTGGCATGCCTCTCACTACTTGCTTTGTGTTGATTTTCACTAGATTGTCAAAATTTATATTTCCCATTCTTTTTTTCCATAACCAATTCTCATCTTCTTGTCCCATGTATATTTTTTCTCCTTTGATTTCATTAAGTATATAAAGATTATTGGCTATTCTACTTGCATTTGCAACAAGTTTCCTTATTTTTGCCTTTCTGATTTCACAACCTTCAACATGAAATATGAGAGTGTGTCCTTGGTCACACATTTAAATCACACATGAGATTTTTTTTTAGTCCTTCAACATATAAAACATTCTCAAATCTATTTTTTCCATTATCCAAGCTAAGTGTACCTATTCCTCCTATCTTTGGGATAAAATTGTCTCCAAATTTTACTATCCCTCCATTCACATTATTTAAGGTGAATTTTTTTATCTTGTCTCTAATCATGTGGCTTGAACAACCACTATCAATATATCATTTATTTCCTTCATTTCGAGCATGAAGGGAAGTTTGCACAAGCATGGATCTTTCCTTTTTCTTATCTTTCTCTTGCTTCTTTCTCCAAACTTTTATAGTTTCATCCTTTTGTTTATCTATGGTCTTCACTTCCTTATTCTATCTATGGGGTTCCACAAAATCACATCTACATAAATGTGTTGTGTACCCATAGTTGTTGCATTTATAACATATAATGTTAAAATCAAATAGAGGGGCAAACAAGTTGTAGTTTTTGTTTATCATTCTATAAGAGTTTCCATTTTATTCTATGAAACATTATCTATTTTGTGGTTCCTATAACCCATTTCCCTTTGACCATATGTATTTATTTCAAGCACTCTATAATCTATTGCTTTGTGACCAAATTGATTGCAAAAAAAATAATAACTAAAGAAAGAGTTTCGGAACCTGGCCACATGAGGTCACCTTGGAGGAATGAATCTTTGCACTTTATCCTTGTTGACATTTGGAGGAGTGTTGGTTTCTTGCAGAGCCTTATTTTCATTCATATTACTATTTTTATTATTATTGGAGATTTTTAGCACATCTACATAATGTAGGAGTTTATGGTGAACTCCTCAAAACTCCAAGATCACCTGCAAGAGAGATGTCAGAAATATCATGTTGTGATTATGGATGCAATATTGCCAGAATGAACTCGATTGTTGTTCATAGATGATTTATTGATTGATTGTTACAATATACATATGAAGCCTTGCTTATATAGGCAAGGGTGATGATGTACCAACATCAAATAACTTTCATAATTAAACGAAATGATTCAATATTAAATGGAATAGGACACATGCATTAAATAAAAACCAAGTAGATAAGATATGATAAGATCTTATCTACACAACTAATACTTCTAGAAAAAGTAACTAGGACCTAAGTGGACTTAACAATGAAAATTGTACCTAGATAGGTAAAACACGTATTTATACCAAAAACCCCCTTAAGTACAACTTAGGGAGTCAATTATTATGCAAATGACACAAAGATGGCTCTAAATATGAGGCCATGTTAGGTACCCACATATAAATGCAAATGAAATCTCTCACAAATGGATAAAAGGAGAAAACCCAGTGGGACAAAAATCCTTGCCAAAAGAGAGATAAGAAAATAAAATGCTCTCAATGATGCAAGAGAAGGACAAAACCCCATTCAAGGAAAAATAGCCCCCATAAGAGAGAAGAAGAGAGACCATGCAGGTCCCCCTCAATGTAGAGTCTCCTGTAAAGATGGTAGATGTACGACAATGAATGCTGAAGATGATCCATGACCATTGAATAATGTTCCTCCCCTTGGGAAGAAACAAGACCAAGATGGTATGTAGGATGTCTTCTTATGCTTGAAAGGAAGATACATAAATAAGGATGATGTGAGATGTCTCTGAATAATTATCAAGTGTCTCCATGTTGATGTCGAAAGGTGTCACACTCCAAACAGGCATTCTAGGCCACACTACTGAAGAAGACAATCCAGTTTTCCTAGAAACAATTATAGAACATAATCCAAAGACAAATATACCTCCTTTGAAGACAAAGAAGCCTCCTCCAAATGTTGTCCAAAATTATCCACACTCATGTCAAACTAAAAAGGATGATCATGTATAGAATGAATAAGAGGGTTAGAGTGTTCCCTCCCAACAACTGAAGAAGGATCATCTCCATCACAAAGAAGATGAATACAATCAATGATGTCTCCCAAATATGAAATACGAGACTCATAAAACAAACCAACAATGTTTGTCAAGTACTCATCCCATGTAGCCAACTCCGGAAGATGATGAATGTCCTACTGCACTAAATCACAAGGAGCCAAATCTATGGAATCACAAGCATCCTCAAGTACAATGGTAGATGAAGGAGATGGAATACCAACATTTGTCACTCGATCCTTAGAAGATGAAAGTATACCAAGATTCAAATGACCACACTGAATCTCCTCAAAAGTGTCTACACAAGATGCCTCAATGTGAACATCTTGCAAATCATTAGGAGAAAAATGTGAGGTGTAGATACAATATTGGTGATCAACCTCCCCAATTGCAACTATATCTCTGCTCTAAAAATCCTAGATTATGACAAAATTGGGTGAGAACTCAACACTCCTACCTGCTCCACCATGTGTGATCTGATAGATAGAAAGGAAATTGGTTAACAATGAAGGTACACAAAGAACATCATTAAATTCTCCCCCATCCATGTCAATGGATCCCTTCCCACAAAAACACATATATGTGTTGTTATCCATTAAGATTGGTGGTGATGAAAAAGTATCAATTGAAGCGAGCATACTCTTGGATGAAGCCATGTGATGTGAGGTTCCTGAATTGAGTAACCACCTATTTGTCTTAGAATTTGCAAGCACAATAAGTGCACACCCCTTGAGTTTATTGGACTTTGATGAAGAAGAAGAAGATGAACCCTTTGATGATGGAGAAGAAAGAAGATGCTTCAAATCATCAAGTTGTTTTGAATAACATTGGTGTTCATCAATGCCCCGATTTCTTGCAATATGCACAAGAAGGCCTCTCCTTCTTAGATGATTCTCCGTTTGAGGGAGAGGATTTTGATTCCTTATTTGGCTTGTTCTTTTTCTTATTTTTCTTCTTTTCAGGATTCCCTGATTCTTTCGGTACCTTTGACTCACTAGCCAACAATGCTTGGGACTTGGAAGACTTGATTAGACCAATATTAGTTAACTTCGCTTCCTCTTGGATTAGTAGATTTGCGAAGTCATCAAACTTAGGATCAACATATGATTCTTCCATAGAAATTTGATGGCTATGAAAGCCAAGAATAAACACTAAATACTCAGGACCAAGCTTTGATAACACATTCAAAATCAATTGTAAATCCTCTTTATCAATGTTGTAATCTTTCAGTTTTGTTTTTAGTTGTTTGATCTTGGAGATGTAGTCTTGGATGTGGTAAAAAAATTAGGATCAAGATTCAACAAATCATTATCAATTTGATAACCCTAATCTTATTTGTTTTTCCATATAATTTCTCAAAAGTATCCCAAGCCTCTTTAGGTGTTTTGCATGATTAACATGAAATTTTAAATCAAATGAGACTAATGAACATATGCACCCAAGTGTTTTCTCATGATCAATCTCCTATATTTCCAATTATTTAGCATCAGTAGTTTGAGGAATAGTTTCCTTTAGATAGCCTATAAGACCCTTCCCCATGAGATAATTCCATACTAATTTCCTCCATGAAGCATAGTTATATAGAGTTAGGAGTTCAATTTGAGATTTCCCCATTGCAAGAAAACAAACCAAGCAAAAATAAAGTAACCAACCACTACAAGATTCGCCCCCCCAAAATTACTCAATCAAGACACCACCAACAAAGTGGACTTGATGTTAGTGCATTTAGATTTCTAGATTTGGCCACAATCTCAAAGTAAAATTTCTACACAATATGAGATAAATCTGATCACACCACTGGAAAATTATGCAATTTAAAAAAAATCACTCAAAAATTTTACCATAGGAGCAAGAATGGAGCCCCAAAAGTTTTGAAAATGAGAACGACTCAACAAAACTTGTGAGAATTTACAATTTTTGGAAAAATCAGGCACCAAAATCAAAAAATAGCTGCACCACTATGTAGAGCGTGAAATTCTACCCCAAATCAAAAAATTTGAGCTAAAAAAAGAGTTTGTATGACCAAGTTATGGGCCTCCAAATTTTTCCTTCTAAATGAAAATTTCCAATGAAGAGGGAGATTAAAATTTGAAGGGGTTGTTGATGTAGTAATGATGTCAAAAATTTATGCAATTAAAATTGTCGGTTTTTTGCCCGTTACCCAAATATCCGTTCCTTGACGAAATATTCTTAGAATGGAATATGCTTGTAGAATATTCTTCTGACCGGGCGAAAAGAATTTGTGGTGGAATATTCAATGGAATCAAAAATATTATGGTTCTGGTGAGTTGGTAGCCATATGTGGGACCTTCCGCGTGCAGGAAAAAAATAGGTTTCCATGCATCCTTGACAAGCATGCTACGTACTACCTACATAGACAGTACGCCTGCAAAAAAATTAAATAAAACCTGCAAATTTTTCCTTTAAAAAATTCCTACAAATTTTATTGAATTTTTTTTTTCCTTGCACCTGAATTTTTCTACCGATGGAGTACGATTTTTTCTCTGTGACCCTTGCCCAAAGTGCTCTGAAAATTTAGCTACCTCCTAGATTTGGTAACCCTTTCCCAACTTGAAACCCTTATAAATCAGATGATATATGATGAAATAAAAGCCAAACCTAAATTTCTCTTATGCTCTGGATTCAATGGTGAGGTCTTTGAAACCCCAACTCACACCCAACAAATATTTCACGTCATGATTGGTCCCTCAGATCTGAGAAGAAGTCTGCAACATTGAAGCTTTGATACCATGTAGGAGTTTATGGTGAACTTCTCAACACTCCAGGATCACTTGAAGGGAAAAATAACTTCCACAAGAGAGATGGAAAAAATATCATTCTATGATTATGTATGCAATATTTCCAGAATACACTTGATTGTTGTTCATAGATGATTGAATGATTGATTGTTATAATGTACATATGAAACCTTACTTATATAGGCAAGGGTGATGATATACCAACATTAAATATCAGTGTCATAATTAAATGACCTAGGACACATGCATTAAATAAAATCCAAGTAGATAAGATATGATAAAAAATCTTATCTAGACAACTAAGACTTATAGAAAAAAGAAACTAGGACCTAAGTGGACTTAACAATGTAAGTAGGACCTAGATAGGTAAAACACCTATTTACACCAACACATAACCCTTAGGGTTTTCATCATTTATTTTCTTTGACAATTCTGCACCCTTAGAATTTTACTCCTTGTTGTAGACAATACCCATCTTGATAAATGTTGACCTTTGACAACTTAGGATATCATCTAGGATTCTAGTACTTTTCTCAAATCTTAGATTTTTGTTCAGTTGAGAATGTATCTTCTCTATCTCCTTCCTTAAGGATACAATTTAGCATTCCAACCTCTCACAATTTTCTTCCTTCACCTTTAATTGAAATCTAACTTCCTCTTTTATCCTTTTTGCTACTTCAAGTTGCACTTTTAAGTCAATAATGAGTTTTTCTGATTCCTCAAGACTTTGTGATAATTTTTCTTTAGAATCATCAACTTCTCTTTCAAATTGTTGGATTTACCAATTTAGTTTTATGTTATTTTTCTTGATATTTTTTATTCCACTTAGGGCATAAATGAGTTCCTCCTCAAGATTTACCTCTCCATCAATTTCTTCATCAAATTTGACATTTTATTCCTCATTTGAATGCACCTTATCTTTCATTTTGTCAACATTTTCAATGACATCACCTTCCATTTCTAATTCCATAAAAATAATTTCATCTCTATCACTATCCTTACTACTTTCATCACTTTCTTTGAATGGGCTGTTATCTCTATAAGAATAGAGACTTTCCTTGTGATAATAGAAATTCTTCTTGTTCCCCTTGTGATTCCTTTTGTATCAATTATTTTTTCTTCCTTTTTTTATGTGATGATCTTATTCTTCATCACTACCACTAAATTCTAGATTTGGACATTTAGCAAAAAATTGTCTTATTTTTCTATAATTGAAACACTTGAATGTAAGCTTACCTTTATATTTCCTAGATCCTTTCTTAATATTTCTTGTAAAATGAGCATCTTCATCCAAATTACTGCTAGAATTATTGCTTGATTTTGGCTCTTTATTTTTCAACTTCTTTGACACTTTGAAATCCACTTCTAGCTTTGATGACTTTTCATTTTTGGGCCTCATCTCATAAGTTGTGAGAATCCCATGCAATTCATCTGTAGTTAATTTATCTAAATTCGTCCTCTCTTCAATAGCTAATACTTTAGCATAAAATCTTAAAGGAAGAGATCTTAGTAACTTTTGCACAATTGTTGATTATTTAACTTCTTCTCCAAGACCTCTAATAGTGTTAACAATTTCATCCAAACGAAGTAGATAGGCTACAATATTTTCATCAACCTTCATCTTCAAGCTTTCAAATTGTCTCCTTTGAGTTTAAAGCTTGGATTTATTTACCTTATCATCTCCTTCATAATTTTTAAAAGTTTGTACCACATATCTTTCACTAATGTGCAATGTATCACTTTGACAAATTGAGATTTCATTAATCCACACAAAATTAAATTTGTGGATTTTGCATTATTTTCACTTGCCTTCTTTGCAACTAGATTTATTGGAGGAGATGATGTAACTATATATCCACTTATCACTGATTTCTTAATAAAAAATCCAAGATCCATTAAGTAGGTGTGCATCCTTATGTTCCAAAAGGCATAGTTTGTTCTATCAAACAATGGAGCCCTGTTTGAGGAGAACCATTCTTGATAATGTGTGCTTTAGAGAACTTCCTTCTAGCGGCTATAATATATGAAGGAACTTGCTTTGATACCAATTGATGAAACACATGCTTATACTGAGACGGGGGTGAATTAATATAAACCAATATTTTACTTTTAAAATTAGAACACAATAAATATCAATTGCACATCAACAATAAATAACACACGAAGAACACAAGATTTACATGGAAACCCTTTTAGGAGAAAACCATAGAAAAATATTTCTTATATAAAATTATTCTTACAAACTTTGTAGGAACCAACCTACTAGAGAAACCAATCCTTGCTTTGTCTTTGTAGGCACCAATATCTACAAATAAGCACCAACTTAGTAAGAGACACCAATCTCTTGAACAAAAAAATCTTATTCTTCTTGAAAATAAAACTTCTTTAAAATTTGTCTTCTATCTGCTATTAATCACCTTCAAGATTTGATATAAATATACCTTAAATATCTACTCCAAATCAACTTATATTTATACTCATAGACTTCCTTTGGATATGCTCATAACCTTCCTATGGATCTGCTATAACCTCTTCACAAAATCTAGCGTTTTTGAAAGTTATCTCTTTTATTCTCACAAACTTCTTCTCCACACTCGAAAACCTTTATTTATTCTTTGTCCAAGGGAGACGACTTCCAGTGGTGTAGGGGTAATCTTGCATCACCCAAAAAAATGTTTTTCCTTATTTTCTTTAGTTTTTTTGAGTCCCATGATGACACTTAAGGGGTGTAAGATAGTTAGAAGTCAAAAAATGTGAAAAATGGCCACTTACTATTTTTAGTAAGTCAGCCTAAATGAGCTCATATGGACCTGAAAATTTACCCCAAGGAGCGGAACTAAAAAATATTTTCAGCGGTGAAAGAATCGTCTCAATACCTTGTACGATTTGGGATATATTAAAGTTTTTGTCCCGATTTTTTTTCCAATGCAGCTTCAAATTCAAATATAAAAACCTTAGAAGCATCAAAAAGCTCGAAAAGTGGGTGAAACAATCTTCGATGGTTTTGGAATTGTAGATCTCTTTGAGATCTTTCCAATGATATATTATAATAGAAAATCAGACACTCGAGTCAAAAGTTATGGCCTTGAGAAGCTGCCCCACTAAAAAGTGAATTTTATTAAAATATCTTCCTAGGCAAGAAATCAAACGATGAGACTTTTGGCACCAAAACAAAAGGGAAAGTTACACTTTCTAGAACATTCTAGGGTGGTTATTATGTAAAAATAAAAGGGTTAAATGGAGGTTGTAAAAGGTGGCTCCATTAGTGCAGATTGTGGTTCTGAATAATAGATTTTATTTTCAGAGTTGATTTGGATGTAATGAATCAAGCCCATGAGGCTATAGCCCTATAATTTTTGAATCTATAATTTCATTTTCAGAAAATAATTGAAAGTGGGTAGTTTTCTATCTTGCATTTTCTGTGTTATTATTTTTTATTGTGTTTTATGTGGGGTTTAGGCAGTGTATCCCTCATCAAGTGGTATCAGAGCGAGTTTTCTTGGGTGTGTAAGCAAATCATTGAACGTGAGGTAGTTTGCATCATAACTTGTGGTTGTGGGTTTCTAAGAAAAGTGATTGGAATGCTTGCATGAAGAAATTGTGGTGGTGGAAGAAATGTTGTTGTACCAGAAGAGGGTTTTAGAGCCTTGCAGAGACAAGTTCAAGCATTGCAGGAGGAGCTACATCGAGGGTTTTAGTCAAGAAGAGGAGATGAGAGTGAAGATGAAATTGAGAATGAGGAACATTTTGAAGAAGAACAAGATGCAATAGATCTAGAGAAAGTTAGATTATTTAAGACCATCTCCAAGATTGGAAAAATGCGAAAGATTGATGTTTCTACATTTTATAGAAATCTTAACCCAGAAGAGTTGATTGATTGGATCAACGATATGGAGTACTTTGAGTATGAGGGGTGGAAGATCTTGAGAGGGTTAAATTTGCAAAGACCAAGCTAAAGGGTCATGGAAATATTTGGTGGAAAGAGGTATAACTAGAAATAAATTGAAGAGGAAAAGAGAAAATAACTAGAGGACCAGATGGTGGAAAAATTAAAAAGACAGTTCATTCCTGTGGACTATGAGCTAGATTTGTTGAAGAAGATGCAAGCATTGAAAAAAGAGAAAATTTTCAAGGAGTATACAAAAGAATTATATCATGTCCTAATTAGAATAGGCCATTTTGAGACCAACAAGGAAAAATTTGCTCGTTACATAAATGGGTTAGAGCTGAGCATTCAAGAAGAGTTGGGTCTAGTAAGAATGTCTACCATTGAAGATGCATATCATTTTAATTTGAAGGTAGAAGAAAAGTTGAATAGAAGGTTTGAAAGCAAGCAAAGAGGTGGGGGTCATGTTGGAAAGACTAGTGGATGGTCATATGGAGGTCAAAATGAAGATCAAAATAAGAGTGAAGGATCCGGTAGTAGTAAAAAATAGAAAGGAGATAACACCTACTATCCTCGTGATCAAAATAATGGAGACCAAAGAGGAATAGGAAGATCTAGATGAGGACTGGGAAGAGGAGGCTTTTGTGGAACCTATTTCTAGTGCAGAGAAGGACATAGAGCCTATGAGTGCCCTCAACATCAAGGAAGGAAAAATAGAAGACATGAGGGTAATGCATGAGTTGCACATTTAGACGAAGATGCTGAGTCTTCACATTTTGAGGATGCAGAAAGAGGAGAAGTTCTTGTTGCCATAAGAGCCTTGTTGAATGAGGAGAAAGAACCAACTCAAAGGAAGAATTAGTTTCACACCAAATGTAAGTGTGAAGGTAAAGTTTGTACTATTATTATTGATGAAGGTAGTACTGATAACCTTGTTTCAGAAGAGATGGTTAGTAAGTTGTGGTTGGAGAGAAGAAGGCATGTAAATCCATACCAGATTACTTAGTTGCAAAAGGACCATAAAGATTTGGTAAATGAACAATTCCTAGTAAAGTTCAAGATTGGAAATTATCATGATGAGGTATTGTGTGCTTTTATGCCTATGGATGTTTGTCATATGTTGCTAGGGAGACCGTGGTAATTTGAATGACGAGAAGTACATGATGGACATGCCAACACCTATTCTTTGAAAAATGATGGAGTTCGTCATAAGTTGAAGCCCTTAAAAGAGGCAGAGGAAAAGGTATGTAGTAATTCCAGAATCTATTTGGTTGACAAAAGAAATTTTTTAGAAGGTATGAAGCAAAAACATATGTGTTATGCTCTGATTCCTAGAGTTGATAGAGAAGATGATAAAGAGATACCCATAGAGGTTTCACATTTATTGGATGAGTTTCAAGTTATTGTATTTGATAATGTACCTGAGGGTTTGCCTTCAGTAAGAAAGATTAGTCATCAGATGGACCTAATTCCTGGTGCCAATTTACCAAATAAGGCATCCCATCGAATGACTCCAACAATGAATGAAGAGTTGAACAAACAAGTGCAAGAGTTGTTGTGGAAGGGATTGATTCAAGAGAGTTTGTGCCCATGTGCGGTACCTGCAGTACTAGTACCGAAGAAGGATGGAGAATGGAGGATGTGTATAGACTCTCGAGTCATCAACAAGATCACCATCAAGTACAAATTTCCCTTGCCAAGGATGGATGTCATCATGGATTGTTTAAGTGGAGCTGAGTACTTCACAAAGATAGATCTGAAGAGTGGTTATCACCAGATATGGATTAGAGAAGGAGTTGGATGGAAAATAGTCTTCAAGACCAAAGAGGGCTTGTACGAGTGGTTAGTCATGCCTTTTGGGCTAACCAATGCACCAAGCACATTCATGCGACTCATGAACGAGGTATTGAAAGAGTTTCTAGGTAAATTTTTCATTGTTTATTTGGATGACATTTTAATTTTTAGCAAGACATTGGAGGAGCATTTGATGCATATTAGAAAAGTTTTTGAGAAGTTGAGAGAGGAGAAATTGTTGATCAATTTGAAGAAGTGCAATTTTGTGAAGAGAGAGTTGGTGTATCTAGGATTTGCTATCTTAGTAGAGGGTCTTAAAATGGATCTAGAGTAGGTGAGAGCTATCATTGAATGGCCTACCCCGAGGAGTGTTACAAATGTAAGGTCATTTCATGGTCTAGCAAGTTTTTATAGAAAGTTTATTAAGAATTTTAGTAGTATTTGTGCACATCTAATTGAAGCAACGAGAGGGGATAGAAAGGATTTTAAATCAAATGTAGGAGAAACAAAGAGTTTTGATATGTTGAAGAAGAAAGTCATAGAGCAACCTATTTGACACTTCTAGATTTTAATAAGGTCTTTCAAGTAGATTTGATGCTAGTGGCACTGCCATAGGAGCTGTTTGGAGTCAAGAAGGTAAGCCTATTGCCTATTTTAGTGAGAAGTTGAATGATGCTAAGAAAAAATATTTTGTCTATGATCAAGAGTTTTATGCTATAGTTTAGGCTTTGAAGAAATGGAGACACTATTTGTTGCCAAAAGAATTTGTTTTATATAATGATCACCGGCCTTTGCAGTATCTCAATAGTCAAGGAAAGTTAAATCAAAGGCACTTAAAATGGGTTGAGTTTTTGCAGAGTTATACTTTTTTTTTTTAAGAATAGGAGTGGAAGGTCAAATAGAGTTACAGATGCCTTAAGTAAGGCAAAATTTATTAATAGAGATGAATATAGAGGTTGTTGGGTTCAATGAACTCAAGAGTTTGTATCTTGAAGATCTAGACATTACAAAGGCTTGGAAATCTTGTTTAGAACCTGTTACATTGGATAAGACAAAATGATTGGACTTCCTAATACAAGATGGGATGTTATTTAGAGGGAGTCAATTGTGCATTTCAAGGAGTTCTATGAGAGAGAATCTAATCAAGGAGAAGCCTAGTGGAGGATTGGCTGGACATTTTGGTCAAGATAAGACCATTGCTCTTGTTAGTGAGAATTATTACTGACGACAATCACAACAAGATGTGAGGAAGTTTGTACAAAGTTGCAGATTATGTCAGATGGTGAAAGGAACAAGTCAGAATACTAGATTGTATCAACCATTACCTGTACCTGAGAGGCCATGGGAGGACATTAGCATGGATTTTGTTCTTGGCTTACCAATGACATATAGAGGGCATGATTCCATATTTGTGGTGGTGGGTAGATTTTCAAAGATGACACATTTCATTCCATGTCATAAGACCAGTGATGTTGTTCATATTACGAAGTTGTTTTTTAGAGAGGTGGTGAGACTACATGGTCTACCGAAGAGTATAGTTTCAGACAAAGATACCAAATTTATTGGTTATTTCTGGAGGAAATTATGGAAGAGATTGAAGATCGATTTGAAGTTTAGTTCTACACACCATCCACAAATAGATGGAAAAACAGAGGCAGTGAATAGGAGTTTGGGTAACCTACTAAGATGTTTAGTAGGAGACAAACCCAAGGGATGGGATTTGATTTTACCACAAGAAAATTTTTCTTATAACAATTTTGTCAATAGGAGCACTGGTAAATCGCCATTCTAGATTGTGTATGGGAGTAGTCCAAGAATTGATTTTGAACTAAGGAAGATGGATAAGGGGGAGAAGAGTAGTGCTGAGGCTAAAGATTTTGCTGAGCACCTGAAGAATTTGCATGAAGAGGTGAAGAAACATATCAATAAGATGAACTCACAATATAAGGCTAAGGCAGATCAGAAAAGGAGGTATAAGGAGTTATAGGTAGGAGATGAACTCATGGTTCATTTATGAAAGGAGAGGTTTCTAGTTGATACATACAAGTTAAAGATGAAATTTGGACTGTGCAAGATCCTAAAGAAGCATGATTTAGGAAATGCTTATGAGGTAGAGTTTCCTAGTGGAATAAACATTTCTCCTGTGTTCAAAATTGCTGATTTGACAGAGTATCATGAAGGTGATACAAAGGATGGGTCGATAAAAGAACAGTGGAAAATTCCAGCACCTACTTCAAAGAAGGAAGAGATAGAAGAAATCTTGGATAGCCGTGTGGGTAGAAGTACAAGAAACAAGCAGTATGAAGAATATCTAGTTAAATGGAAAGGAAGGCCTGTTGAAGATTCATCATGGTTGTCTGAGGTTGAGGTTAACCATCTTGGTTTCCCTCTAACTCTTGAGAAGTGGCAAGGTCACTTTTCAAATTACCCTAGGTGTTTGATGCAGGAGCATCCAGTGGTATAGGGGTAATCTTGCATCACCCAAAAAAATGTTTTTCCTTATTTTCTTTGGTTGTTTTGATTCCCATGATGGCACTTAAGGGGTGTAAGACAGTCAAAAGTAAAAAAAGGTGTAAAATGATCACTTACTATTTTTAGTAAGTCGACCTAGACGGGCTCATATGGACCTAAAAATTTACCCCAAGGAGCAAAATTGAAAAATATTTTCGGTGGCGGAAGAATCATCTTAATACCATATACAGTTTGGGAGATATTAAAGTTTTTGTCCTGAGAAAATTATCCAATGCAACTTCAAATTCAAATTTGAAAACCTTAAAAGCCTTGAAAAAGCTAATGATCTCTAATGGTTTCAGAGTTGTAGATCTCTTCGAAAGCTTTCCAACGATATATTATAATAGAAAATCAGACACTCGAGTCTAAAGTTATGGCCCCAAGAAGATGCCCCACTAAAAAGTGAATTTCATTAAAATATCTTCCTAGGCAAGAAATCAAATGGTGAGACTTTTGGCACCAAAACAAAAGGGGAAATGACACTTTCTAGAACATTCTAGGGCAGTTATTGGGTAAAAATAAAAGGATTAAGTGGAGGTTGTATAAGGTGGCTCCATTAGTGCAGATTGTGGCTTTGAATAATAGATTTTATTTTCAGAGTGTATTTGGATGTAATGAATCAAGCCCATGAGGCTGTAGCCTTGTAATTTTTGAATTTGTAATTTCATTTTCAAAAAATAATTAAAACTGGGTTGTTTTCTATCTTGCATTTTCTATGTTGTTATTTGTTATTGTGTTTTGTGTGGGGTTTGGGCGGTGTAGCCCTCATCAGTGAGGTTAGATTTGCTCTCTTGTAATTCCCTTGATTTAATCTTCTTTGATCAATGAATTGCATCATGGTGAACTTTCCATCAATCATCACCATCAAATGCCTAAGTGCCTTTGACATCAATGACAAAAATTCTAACACATAGATGTCACTAATATTCATTTTTTGAGTTATGTTGTAGTGATAATAGCGTAGAAATTTCCAATTGTTACACCCCAGTTGTGTAGTTACTATTGACTATTACTGCATAGGGTAAATTTGAATGTAATGAGAATTATGGAGATGAATAAATTATGCTTGTACCTTGTTATCAATATGAATGTTATCTCATTTGGTGTTGTCGCATTTGATGTTACCTTAGTTGATGTTATTCATGGTGAAAAATTGCATATTTGTGAATAAAATGTTATTGAATTATTATTATTCTAACTTTGGAGATGTTATGTATGTTGCATATTGTTATGAACAATTGACTGTCGTGTGCATGTGTTAGTGGATGCAAGTATGTGTTCCATTCCTCCAGGTGGAGGGAAAGTATCACTTGGGAGAAGATCTTGGTTGGGTAACCGGTAAAAGTAAACTATCTGAGCATATACACACACCACATTAGAATGATTGAGTTGAGTCAGTTTGTGGGTAATAGGTAAGTCATCCCTAGTCATATGTTTGCATTTGGGAGTCTTGTTTACTTTTGCATGCATTGGGTGATGTTGTCTATTTGAGCTTGTGAGATCTTCTTGTGCTATTACGATTATATTGACAAGTGGGATGTACGTGGAAGTATGTTTACATATATGCACATGCGTGTCAATGAGATCTAACGACACGTATATGCATATGTATAGATGTACCACACGTAAACACTTATCAATGTGATGGTAATCGTGAATGGCTATATGTGAATATGATGTGAACATATATATATATATATGTATAATATATGCACATATCCATATGTATATGTATATCGATACATGTGTACATTGGCAAATGGATACACTCATACAGATGCATCGATATAGATATACCTACACATACGTGTACACAGAGGCATATACATTTATATATATATATATATATATATGCATACATTCAATATAATGTGTTTATTATGTACTATCTTGTTTGTACTCATATATATATATATATGAATATATATATATATATTAATGGAAATATATACATATATATATATATAAATATATATTTATATACATATATATATAAATATATATATACATATATATATAAATACATTAGTATTTAAATATATATATATATATAATATATATATATTAAACATTTTATATATGTTAATAGAGATTAACTATCTCTTCTTCATTAAAGCTGATATATTAAAGGTTGTTTTGTAGTCGATAGAGACTATGAGATGGAGGTCGACATTGACTATGTCAACGAAAGCTGATTTAATAGCTTAGACTGTTAATGGAAATCAATTATCATAATGAATGGCAAGCGATATGAGATGTTGCATTACATTTGATATTGTTGTCTATTATATACTTGACTTGGTTGACGCCTTAATTAAGTCTATGCTTGAATTTGTCTAACATATTAAACTGCCAAGTCGATTCATTCACCTTTTGAATTGATGGAAACCTGTTGTCATAAAATGGGAATTGACTGAGTTTTACCACGCCAAATATGAAGGAATAGGAATTGGAATTAGCACCACCTTTGAGTTTGAATTGCTGTAGAAGTTTTTTCGATTTGACAATTTGAATTATGCATATGTTGATTGAATTAATCTTCAGGTTGTTGTCACAAAACAAGTCGACCTATAGGTGAATAAGCTGAGTATTAGCTTGAGGATTCGCCACCTTTTCTGATAGGTTTCATGTGTTTCTTTGCATGAAGCTTGCTATCCATTACCATGCCTAAACTGTAAGCTTTGAGGTTGCTTGATTGCTCTATAAATAGCTGAACCATTTCATTTGTGAGCGACACATTCTTTCCCCAAGAGAATATATATCTTTTGTAGTTCATTATTTCTAAGTTATTACTAGCCATACTTGTCTTATTTTATGAGTGAGATATAGAGAGTATTCTTTTGTGAGTGAGAGGTATCATTGTTGTTGGAGAGAAGTAAGCTATCAACAAGTGAGATAGAGTTGTTTGTGAGAAGCTGATTATTAAGCTAGTTGCTGATTAGAAAGGGATGAATTGTTGTCTTTAGTTGGATAAGCGATAACAAGCATGAGGATCTCTTCTTCTTTGTTAGTTTACTTTGATTTATGTGTCCATTAAGAGAATGTAGATTATTTTGAAAAGAAAGTTAAAGCTATTATGTTGTTTTCATATTGTGTTTTTAAGTACTCCATAGTAGGAGATGGGTGTTTATCATAAGTATTATATACTAGGTATGATTGAACATGTAAAGCACATATGGTGTATTTAGCTAGGAAAGATTGTCTTTACTCCTAGGAGAGATAATTTAGTATGGGAGGGAGTTGTTTACTTGTAATTAGGGTTATCAAAGTATATAGGTTATCTTTGGAATGAAGGACTATCCATTGAACAAAAATACCTAGCTTTTGAACTTACTAGTTAAGTAGGTTTATTCATAGTAGATTAATATGGTAGTAGGTTATATGGGATGATGGACTATCCATTGAAGGAAATACCTATGCGTAACTTAAGATAGCCTTAAGTCAAATCGGCCTTGAGTAGTGTATGTGATAGATGACCCTCAGTAGAACATCCTGAATGAAACACTTTGGCCAAAGTAGTGTGGTGACCTTTGGCTCCACTGTTAGTTCACCGCGATCTAGTATTACATGCTAGATAGAGATTTTGGGATTACAAGTTCTAGTTATGTAGGACACAACACTATGCTCAGTTGGTTGTCGTCATTGGTTACTCTATCAATCTCTTCATCGAAGGGAAGGGCCATCTATCGAATGATAGATGTGTGGGGGACCACATTATGAGTCTGTGGTTGGTGGAAAAGCACCTGAGTGATGCTTCTCCTCCACAGTAGGTGATAGAAGAACCAAGATTTGAAAGGAAGGATCTTGGACCGTCTTACAACTATTTGTTCTAAAGCTCTTTGAGCTATGTTTGTAAATGTATTTTTTCTGCTTTGATGTATTATAGGAAATGAAAAGGAATTTATGTTGTAGTATGTTATGCATCTTGATTGGAAATTATCAATAAAGAAAATAATTTTTTTATTGCAATGGCATTATTACTTAGTTTATTTACTAATATGGTGTAAATTAGAAATTTTTACTTCATAGAAGGGTTAGTATGTTACATGTGGTATCAAAGGTACCGGGTTTAGCTCTAGAACCTATGCGACCGTCATTCTTTCCATCCAACATTATCTAATGTTGTGAATTCTTGTGCCAGGATGGTGCATCTCAGATTAACGACTCAAAAGTCAGTAATAGGAAATGAGTGCTACCTCAAGGCCAAGAAGGAAAAATAATCCATCATTAGAACCATAGAGGGAACCAACTACGATAATGCTATCTAGTTGAGTGACACTGAAACCTTTAGTCACACATTTTCTCAGATCAGTGATGTGAAGAGGAAGATGAAGATGGAGGCTATGTACAATTACCTACCAACCATCTCACCAGAAAAGTCTTAGTCATTACCACTTTCCAGGGATATGCATTTAGAAGAAAGTGTTAGTTCAACATTCATCTTTAGCGATCCTAGAGTTCTACCATTGGCTAAAGTAATAGCAATTTCTTTGAGTAACGAGTCCAAGGGATATGTACCATGGACACCTCCAGACGAGAAATGGTCTCATGAACAAATATCCGCAAAAAGTGTAGACTACATTATTGATGAACACCATATTGACATTGCCTCTCGAAACTATGTAGTGGATGATAAATCCGAAGGTTATTATCCTTTCTAGGATAGGTACGAACAAATGAGAGATGAACGGAAAGATAGGGAACAACAACTGTCTTAGTTTGTAGGTTATACTCCTTTAAGTTATGTGTCTGAGAGTGAATCCGAAGAATACTCTCCACTCAACTATCTAAATAGTCACTCTATGTAATCGAAAGGATATTGAAATCCTCAAGAAATGAATAAAATTATGTGTTTATCAAAAGAAGCGTGTGCTTAACCTTATGTGGAATTCTTGTGTACGTATGAATGTTTATTTTTATGTTTCCCATAAGATAATTGATAACATAATTTAGTCTAACATGGATAAAACTTCAGGTAGAAACCAATCACATAAGCATGGTGAGGACATGAACTAATCCCAGTGGAATTCAAGAGGTTGGAAAAGGAACCACAGGAGTAGAGGCTAGGCTTGACCAAATTTTGGCAAGGTTGGCTAACCTTGAAGCAGAAAGAGTTAAGGATAGTGTAGAAAAGGAAGTACTCACCAATAATCATGAGGGAGAAAATTCTTCCCATGGGCATAATGAAACCCATAATAATGAGAAGGAAAAATCACCTATGCCTTATGTGGAAAGGAATAAGAAGCTTGTGTCTTCCAAACTTTCCAGGGACATGAAGAAGATAATTCCACCTAAGTTTGATGGAAGTGTTGGAGGTGATGAGGCTAAAGTGTGGCTAGTACAAATGGAAAAGTATTTTGAAATACGAAACTATGATGAGGTCACTAAAGCTGCATGGGGTGTGTATCAATTAGTAGGGGAAGCCTTTAATTGGTGGATAAACAAGAAGTTGGAACTTAGTATCAACTCATGTAAGTTGACATGGGGAGAATTTGTGGAGATTTTCCACAAAAGATGGTTACCACAACTTTACTATAACCAAAAACTCTCAGATTTTTAGGGTTTGAAACAAGGTAACATGTTGGTCAACAAATACTGGGAGAAGTTCACCCGAATTCTGTGCTATGTTCCCATATATCATAAGGATGAGCACTTTTGTATTAGGAAATTTATAATGGGACTCAATAGTCAGATTGGAGGAGAAGTGGATATGCATGGTCCAACAACAATGGATCTTGTATATGAGAAATCAATTAAGCAGGAGCAAAATCTTAGGGCTAATTCCACTCGTCAAGAAAGAAAAGAGCAAAAGAAGGATGTGGAAGTTCCTAACGAGATAGTTCCTAAGGAGGAATCTGTGCAAAATGCTCCAAGGAAAAATGGGAAAAGATTCCACAATAATAGAAAAGAGATTGGGAGATAGCAGAAAATGAATGAATCTAGCATGGGTAATACCAATAAGGCTAGTGAAAATACTAACAAGTCTGGAGAAACCATAGGGAAAAGAGGACCACCTATTGGATGTTTTATATGCAGAGGGGATCAATATGCTAGTGAATGTCCCAATAAAACTTTTGGATCACAACCATATGGTAATCCATTACCCACTCAACAAGCAATGTTTCGGCATAAGATACATGCAGTAGTGGACGATCGTCAGGCAGAGTACCAAGTAACTCCAGTTGAAATGCCAGGTATTTTATTTGGATCACCTATTTCTATTCTTATTGATACTGGTGCAACTAAGAATTTCATTTCACCTAGAATAGCTAAACAATTATCTAGAAAGGCGGGACACATGGCAATGTCTTGGAATGTAGAGTATGCAAACCAGACAAGAGCAAAGGTGGATCAATGTCTATTCGAGGCTAGGATAGAACTACCTAGTTTTTCTACAGAAGTTAACCTTTATTTCGCACCTCTAGGATCGTATAATGTTATCCTAGGTATGAATTGGTTGTGGAAACATAGGGCTAAGGTAGACTACCATGCTAAGACTGTAGAATGCCTAGATGATTTTGGGAATCAAGTTAAATTCCATGGGATACCTAGAAAGGTTAGAGTTCGACAAATTATGACAATGCAACTTTTAAAAGCTAAGAAGAAAGGGTGTAAACTCTCCATTGTAAAGATTGAAGAACTTGGGAAGGATAGAGATGATTCAGAGTTCCAAAGTTTATAGGAACTAGAAGATGGAGAAATAGAAGAAACTGGAAAATCAGATATGGAGAAGTATCCACTATTAAGGAAATTTTCAGATGTGTTTCCAAAGGAGTTACCAAGGTTACCACTGAAAAGAATATTTGAATTCTCTATAGATATTGTCCTAGGGTCATAACCTATTTCTAAGGTACCCTATAGGATGACAACCACTGAACTTATGGAACTCGAGACATAATTGGATGAATTATTTTTGAAAGGATTGATAAGACCAAGTGTATCACCTTGGGGAGCACCAGTCATCTTTGTTAAAAAGAAGGATGGCCGTTGCGTTTGTGCATCAACTATCATATGCTTCACAAAGCTACGGTTAAGAACGAGTATCCGTTGCCAGGTATTGATGACCTTTTTGATCAAATGAGGGGTGCCGCCGTATTGTCTAAAATAGATCTAAGATATGGATATCACCAATTGAGGGTTAAAGATGAAGATATCTTTAAAACTGCATTCAGAACCAGATATGGACATTATGAGTTCAATGTTTTACCTTTTGGTTTAACAAATGCACCTGCAACATTCATGAACTTAATGAATAGTGTGTTTAGAGATTACCTTGACAAGTTTGTACTAGTTTTTCTAGATGATATATTGATTTATTCTAGAAATGAGGAAGAAAATTGCAAGCATTTAGAAATGGTCCTACAATGTTTGAGAGAACATAGGTTGTATGGTAAAATTTCCAAGTGTACATTCTTCCAAAAGAGGGTACACTATTTAGGTCATGTGATTTCAGTATAGGGAATTGTTGTAGATCCAACAAAGATCAAAGCAGTAATTGAGTGGCCTATACCTAAGAACGTGTCAGAGGTAAGAAGTTTCATGGGTTTGGCAGGGTATTATAGGAAGTTTGTTACAAAATTTTCTAAGATTTCTTTTCCAATTACTTCTTTGCAAAAGAAAGGAAAGAGATTTGAATGGAATGAGAAGTGTCAAAAGGATTTTGGCCTACTCAAGGAGAAATTAACCACCGCACCAATCTTAAAAGTACTAGATCTTGAAGGTAACTTTACGGTTATCACGGATGCATGTGAAGAAGGGTTAGGAGGTGTGTTGATGCAAGATGGGTAAGTAATTTCTTATGAATCTAGGAAGTTGAAAACATATGAGATGAATTATGCATCACATGATTTAGAATTAGCAGCTGTGATTCATGCATTGCAAATGTGGAGGCACTATTTGCTAGGAAAACCCTTTGAGTTGAAAACTAACCATAATGGGTTAAAGTACCTTTTTACTCAACCTAATTTGAATACTAGGCTGAGAAAATGGTTAGAGTTAATAGATGACTATGATTTTAATATCAGTTATATTAAGGGAAAAGAAAATCGGGTTCTCGATGCATTAAGTCGAAGATGACACATTGCTTCTATTGTAACAATCGAAACCGATTTTAAGGGGCAAGTACTCCAAAAGTACAAGGAAGATGAGTATTACTTACAAGTTAAGGCAAGCACTCACTAATAATCCACAAGATTCTAGGTATGAAGGTTTTCAATTTGAACCTAATGGATTACTTAGATATAAGGGTAGAATGTATGTTCCAGACGTAAAGGAATTAAGAAATATGGTATGGAAGGAAATACACAAAGCACCATACTCTGGACATCCTGGAGTGACGAAAATGATGGCTGATGTAAAACCATTGTATTTCTCAAAGGGAATGAAGGGTGATGCCACTAGTTTAGTGGCAAGGTGTCTTGAGTGTCAAAGGGTGAAAGTCGAGCATCATCATCCTGCAAGCTTGTTATACCCACACGATATACCAAAGAGGATGTGGCAAGTCATAAGTATGGACTTTGTGCAAGGATTGCCTGTGTCTAGGAATAAACACAATGCCATTCTGGTGGTAGTAGATAAGCTTACAAAAGTAGCACATTTTGTACCAGGGAACCTAATTGATGGAGCACCTGTCATAGCAAGAAAATTTGTGCAGGAAGTTTTTAGATTGCATGGGATTCCTAAAAAAATTATTTCAGATAGGGATGCATGAGTCACTTCTAGGTTTTGGAATGTTAGGATTTAGGTGTCATCAACCTTGTAAATCCTTTATTTTATTATTCTCCTAAAGTGTTTTGTACATTTACCCATAAGAGGTGAAACTGTTTGACCAACAGTGGTGAAAGAGACTATGTAAATGCAGTGTTACCGTTACCATTTATCCTTATGGAAAAGGACAAATTAGCTAGGCATCCCACCTTGGAATCTTCTAAAATAAGGTTGTGGGTCAAAATAGGGTGTTGTAAGAGAATCTATGACATGCATGCAAGTTGTCATAAGATGCTATGACAGTATGACAGATTCCCTATGACAGAATATGCTATTTTTAGACCCCAGGCGCCCATGCATAAAAGATGCCTTATGACAGCTGTAAGAGCATCTGTAAGAGGCTATTTTTGGTATTTTTGACCATTTCAAGGAGGGAGGCGTGGGTTTTTCTAGGTGGTATTGCTGCCTATTGTTTGGTGAAACCATGGTGGTTTTCATCCTCACAAATCTCTATAAATTGGGGCCTTGAGCTAGTGTTAGAAGAATGAAGTTTTGCAGGGTAACAGGGTGTTGCTGGATTTACAGGGAATGATAAGAGAAGTTTATTGCTGCATGTAATATTGAAGATTATTAGTAATATACTTTCCTCTCTTTCGGTGGTGGAGTTTTTTCCCTTCGGGGTTTCTCCACGTAAATCTGTTGTTGCATGTGTTATATTGTTCTATCTCTCTCTCTCTCATTCTTTCTTCACACTAAGGCTAAGGTTAATCTTCATATTTCAGATTTGCATTCACACATTTAAGTTCATATTGCAAGCTTTCTTCACCTTGTTTTTCAACATTTGGTATCAGAGCTAACGGTTCTATTAAGGAAGGGACGCTTTCCTTTTAGAGTGTTGAAGGTTTTTTGCTGCAGTGGGAGATTTTGTGTTGTGGGTTTTGTAGATTTGTGAAAGATTGTATACCATGGCCTCCACCTCACGTCTAGATATTGAGAAGTTCAATGGAACTAGTTACGAGATGTGGAAGTTGAAAGTGGAGGACCTTCTTGAGGAAAGAGATCAGTGGTTACCAGTTTCAGTTGAAAAGAAGCGATCTACTTCAACCTTGTCAGATGAAGATTGGAATAAGTTAGACAAGAAGGCTCGAGGGACTATTCGGTTGTGTCTCACAGATTCTATCCTCCTGAATGTCTCTTTAGAAGACATAGCATACAAGCTTTGGAGGAAGATAGGTGAAATCTACCAAACAAAGAGTTTGTCTAACAAGTTGTATCTCAAAAGATGTTTGTATTCATTAAAGATGAAGGATGGTGAATCTATTGCTGAACATTTGAATGCTTTTAATTTGATTATAAGTCAGCTTGCATCTATTGATGTTAAAATAGAAGATGAGGATAAATGCATTTTATTGATTTTCTCTTTGCCAGAATCTTGGGGAAATTTAGTTATTGCTATAACAAGTGGTGGTGCAGAACCTAAGTTGGATACTATTATTCCCATACTTCTTTCAGAGGAGATGAGGAGAAAGACCATGTGCAGTGGCTCCCAAGATGCCTTGCATGTGTGAGGTAGGCCCAAGGAGAAAGAGCCTAAAGGGGATAAGAAGAAGGATAAGTCTAAAGGATGATCTAAGACCCCTGGAAAGAGCAGAGTGAAGTGTTGGAACTGTGGTAAACGGGGACATGTGAAGAAGGAATGTAGAAACAAGAAAAAGAATGTAGATTCCTCCACAGAAAAGTCCTCTGATAATGGTGATTCTGATGCTTTGATTATTTCAGCTAACACAGTTTGTAATGATGCTTGGCTTATTGATTCAGGTGCTTCCTTCCATATGACTCCTCATAAGGAGTGGTTTTCTACATACAAAGAATATGATGGAGGAGAGGTCTTCATGGGTGATAATAGCTCACAAAAGATTATTGGTAAAGGAAAGGTAAAGTTGTGTTTCAGTGATGGGAGGGTTAAAACCCTTGATGATGTTTTACATATTCCAGGACTTACAAAAAGTTTAATTTCAGTTTCCAAGTTGAATGATTCTGGGATGCATGTGACATTTGACAAGTCTGGTTGCAGGATGGTAAGGGGAAGTTTGGTGGTTGCTAAAGGATCTCGGATAGGGAATTTATTTACGCTACATGCCTCTACTTTTTGTAACTCCTCTTTTGTAACTAGCGCTGAAAATGCATGTATGTTGTGGCACCATAGATTGGGTCACATTGGTGAAAAAGGTCTTAGGACCATACTTGATAAGAAACTAGTAGACGGTATTTCTGATTATTCTGTTGGTAAAAATGATTTCTGTGAGGATTGTGTGTTTGGTAAACAAAATAGGTCATCATTTCCTAAAGGAACTAATAAAGCTAATGGATTGTTAGAACTTATTCATTCGGATGTGTGTGGTCCAGTGGATACAGATTCTTTGGGTAGATCTCGTTATTATGTTTCCTTCATTGATGATTACTCAAGATATACTTGGATTTATTTTATGCATTCAAAATCTGAAGTTTTCACCAAATTTAAGGAATTTAAGGCATTGGTTGAAAAGCAAACAGATTATAAGATAAAAGTATTGAGATCTGACAATGGGGGTGAATATTGTTCTAAGGAATTTGATGAGTTTTGCAAACATGCAGGAATTGTTAGGCAAAAGACTACACCTTACACACCCCAACAAAATGGGGTAGCAGAAAAATGAACCGTACATTAATGGAAAGAGCTAGGAGCATGTTAAGTAGTGCTAAGTTAGACAAATGCTCTTGGGCAGAGGCTGTTGGTACTGCTTGTTATTTAATTAATAGATCTCCTTGTAAAGCTCTTGTTGATAAAACTCCTTATGAAATGTGGTTGGGTAAAAATCCTTCAGTTTCACATTTAAGGGTCTTTGGTTGTGAGGCTTTTGTTCATGTGCCTCAAGAGAAGCGGTCTAAATTGGATCCCAAATCTTAGAAATGCATCTTTGTAGGTTATGGTGAAAATGTTAAAGTTATAAACTTTGGAATCCACTAACACGAAGATGATATTTTCTAGAGATGTTATTTTCAGGGAATTTAGAGCTAACTCTGAAGATGTGCAACCAAAGGAAAAGTCAAAAACAGTGCATTTTGAAACTAAGCAAGAAGATGCACATGTGGAAGAACAGAGAGATGGACAAGAAGATGGAGAAGAAGAAGAGAGTTCTGATGAATCGTTGTAACAGAAGAAGTTGAAAACAATGAGGATGAACATGAGGAGGAACCTCTTACTCCACCTTTGAGAAGATCCACAAGACAACGAAATCCAGTTGACAGGTATAGCCCACCTTGATTTTCGTTGTAAATTTGCTTTGTTATGTACTGATGATGAACCTAGATCTTTTAGGGAGGCTCTCTCTTTAGAAGAATGTGAGTCTTGGATGCAGGCCATGCATGATGAGATGATGTCTTTGAAAAATTGTGACACCTGGGATCTTGTTAGTTTTCCCAAAGGAAGAAAGGCCATTGGTTGTAAGTGGATATATAAAAAGAAGTTTGGTGCAGATGGAAAGTTGGAACGGTACAAGGCCAGATTAGTGGCCAAGGGCTACTCCCAGAGAGAGGGAGTTGATTTTGGTGAAATATTCTCTCTTGTTGCTAAGTTAACCTCTATTAGATTCATTTTATCCATTGCTGCTGCTTATGATTTAGAAATAGAACAAATGGATGTTAAAACTGCTTTCTTGCATGGGGATCTAGAGGAAGAAATTTATATGCAACAGCCTGACGGTTTTGTTGTGAAAGGAAAAGAACACTTGGTTTGCAGGTTAAAGAGGTCTCTATATGGTTTGAAACAGTCACCTAGGATGTGGTACCAGAAGTTTGATGCATTTGCATTAAATATGGGTTTTGTTAGAAGTGATGAGGATCACTGTGTTTACTTTAAAGTTATTGATGATCAGATACTAATTATTGTCTTATATGTGGATGATATGTTGTTCATTGGTAACAATAAGGCAATGATTAGGGAACTTAAAACTCAGCTTTCTGGCACATTTGATATGAAAGATTTAGGGGCTGCTAAATATATTCTTGGGATGGAAATCATTAGGATCGGATTCACAGAAAGCTTTGGTTAAGTCAGAGCAAGTATGTTAACACTATTTTGCAAAGGTTTAATATGCAGGACTGTAAACCAGTAAATATTCCATTTCCTATTGGTACTAAGTTGAGTTTAGACATGTGTCCTAAATTGGATGATGATATTGATGAAATGTCTAAAGTTCCTTATGCTAGTGTTTCGGTAGTTTAATGTAATGGTTTGTACTAGACTAGATAGCCCAAGCAGTGGGAGTTCTAAGCAGGTTTATGTCTAACCTGGTAAAGAACACATTGGACTTTTGGGGTATTCGGATATTTGCAAGGCACTTTGATATCATTGGTTTATCATGGTACCACAATGCTGATAAGTCATTGGACATACGGTGGTTTTGTTGATGCAGATTAAGTGTGACTTGATAGAAGAAGGTCCACTAGTGGCATGTGTTTACTTTGTTTGGACAGGAGTTGATGAGTAAAAGACAAACCCACAGTTGCTTTGTCTACCACATGGAAGCAGAATATGGCTGCTACACACATGCCTCTAAGGAGGCGTTTAATGTAGACTTGTAATGGTATTGGTTTTGATTAAGGGATAGTGAGGATTGATGTGATAGTTAGAGTGCCATATGTTTGGCTAAAAATCCTATGTATCATGCTCGTACTAAGCATGTTGATGTTCAGTATCACTTTGTGCGAGAAATGGTTGAGAATGGAAAGGTCTTGATTGAAAAAGTTGACACTTTGGATAATGTTGATTCTCTTACGAAGCCAGTCACCATGGAAAAGTTCTCTTGGTGCAGAAAGGCCATGGGCCTTGATCACTGTACTTAATTCTATGTAATTGTATCTCTATGGGTGTAATTTACAATGTATGATGTCAAGTGGGAGAATGTTAGGATTTAGGTGTCATCAACCTTGTAAATCCTTTATTTTATTATTCTCCTAAAGTGTTTTGTACATTTACCCATAAGAGGTGAAACTGTTTGACCAACAGTGGTGAAGAGACTATGTAAATGCAAGTGTTACCGTTATCCGTTTATCCTTATGGAAAAGGACAAATTAGCTAGGTGTCCCACCTTGGAATCTTCTAAAATAAGGTTGTGGGTCAAAATAGGGTGTTGTAAGAGCATCTATGACATGCATGCAAGTTGTCATAAGATGCTATGACAGTATGACAGATTCCCTATGACAGAATATGCTATTTTTAGACCCCAGGCGCCCATGCATAAAAGATGCCTTATGACAGCTGTAAGAGCATTTGTATGAGGCTATTTTTGGTATTTTTGACCATTTCAAGGAGGGAGGCATGGGTTTTTCTAGGTGGTATTGCTGCCTATTGTTTGGTGAAACCATGGTGGTTTTCATCCTCACAAATCTCTATAAATTGGGGCCTTGAGCTAGTGTTAGAAGAATGAAGTTTTGCAGGGTAACAGGGTGCTGCTGGATTTACAAGGAATGATAAGAGAAGTCTATTGCTGCATGTAATATTGAAGATTATCAGTAATATACTTGCCTCTCTTTCGGTGGTGGAGTTTTTTCCCTTCGGGGTTTCTCCACGTAAATCTGTTGTTGCATGTGTTATATTGTTCTATCTCTCTCTCTCATTCTTTCTTCACACTAAGGCTAAGGTTAATGTTCATATTTCAGATTTGCATTCACACATTTAAGTTCATATTGCAAGCTTTCTTCACCTTGTTTTTCAACATGGAAAACCTTGTTTTCTGCTCTAGGGACTTAGTTGAATATTAGCTTAGCATATCATCTGGAAATGGATGGGAAAATGGAAAGGGTAAATCAAGTATTAGAAGACCTATTTAGGATGTATTGTATGGATCAACAATACAAGTGGGAGGATTACTTACCCTTAGTTGAATTTTCTTACAATAACTCTTATCATTCTGCAATAAAGATGGCTCCTTTCGAAGCTTTGTATAGCCGAAATTGTCGAACTCCTATAAGTTGGGATAAAATTAGGGATCGAGTAAGTCTTGGGCTAGAAATGTTGGCTGAAATGGATGAACAAGTTAAGGTTATTAAGCAAAGGTTATTTGAAACTAATGATCAACATAAAAGTTACACTGATGCTAAGAGAGTGGCTTGTAATTTTTCCTTAGGTGACAAAGTATTGTTGAGAGTGAAACCTCACAAGAGCTCCATTAAATTTGAAAAGTATTCTAAGTTAGCCCCACGTTACATCGGACCTTTTGAGATTCTAGAGGAAGTGAATCCAATAGCCTATTAGATCACATTGCCACCAACTCTTTCCAGAATGCATAATGTCCTCCATGTGTCCTACCTTAAAAAGTATATACTAGGGAATAATCATGTAATTGATTGGATTGCTTTATAGGTATGGGATCTCAAAGTAGTAACTCTCGATCTCGTCAAGGTGCTAGGAACACATAAGCTACGCTTGTATAATAGAGAGGTCTTGCAGAACAAAGTCTAGTGGGATTAGTACGCAAAAGACTCAACTACTTGGGAGGACTATGTAGAAATTTAGCAGAAATTTCCTCATATTCTTATTGCTTTTGAGAGTTATTGAAAAATGTATTGTTAGTTGATATGTTTTAATAATACCTTAGATCATCAAGGACGATGATTCATAAGGGGGGGAGTATGTTACACCCCAGTTGTGTAGTTACTATTTACTATTATTGCATAGGGTAAATTTGAATGTAATGAGAATTCTAGAGATGAATAAATTATGTGTGTACCTTGTTATCAATATGAATGTTATCTCATTTGATGTTACCTCAGTTGATGTTATTCATGGTGAAAAACTGTATATTTGTGAATGAAAGGTTATTGAATCATTATTATTCTGACTTTGGAGATGTTATGTATACTACATATTGTTATGAATAATTGACTGTCATGTGCATGCATTAGTGGATGCAGGTATGTGTTCCATTCCTCCAGGTGGAGGGGAAGTATCACTCGAGAGAAGATATTAGTCAAGTAACCAGTAAAAGTAAACTATCTAAGCATATACACACAACACATTAGAATGATTGAGATGAGTCAGTTTGTGGGTAATAGACAAGTCATCCCTAGTCATATGTCTACATTTGAGAGTCTTGTTTACTTTTGCATGCATTAGGTGATGTTTTCTATTTGAGCTTGTGAGATATTCTTGTGCTATTATGATTATATTGACAAGTGGGATGTACGTGGAAGTATTTTTACATATATGCACATGTATGTTAATGAGATCTAACGAAATGTATATGCATATGTATAGATGTACCACACGTAAACACTTATCAATATGATGGTAATCATGAATAGCTATATGTGAATAGGATGTGAACATATATATATACATATAGTATATACACGTATCCATATGTATATGTATATTGATACATGCGTACGTTGGCGAATGGATATTCTCATATGAATGCATCGATATAGATATACCTACACATACGTGTACATAGATGCATATACATTTATACATATATATGCATACATTCAATATAATGTGTTTATTATGTACTATCTTGTTTGTACTCATATATATATATTAATGGAAATATATATATATAAATACATTAGTGTTTAAATATATATGTATATATATAATAATATATATATTAAACATATTATATGTGTTTATAGAGATTGACTATCTCTTATTCATTAAAGCCGATATATTAAAGGTTGTTTTGTAGTCAATAGAGACTATGAGATGGAGGTCGACATTGACTATGTCAATGGAGGCCGATTTAATAGCTTAGACTGTTAATGGAAATCAATTATCATAATGAATGGAATGTGATATGAGACATTGCATTACATTTGATATTGTTGTATATTATATACTTGACTTGGTCAACGCCTTAATTAAGTCTATGCTTGAATTTGTCTAACATATTAAACTACCAAGTTGATTCATTCACCTTTTGGATCGATGGAAACCAATTGTCATAAAATGGGAATTGACTAAGTTTTACCACACCAAATATGAAGGAATATGAATTGGAATTGGCACCACTTTAAGTCTAAATTGTTGTAGAAGTCTTTTCTATTTGAAAATTTGAATTGTGCATATGCTGATTGAATTAGTCTTTAGGTTGCTGTCACAAAACAAGTCGACTTGTAGGTGAATAAGCTGAGTATTAGCTTGAGAATTCGCCACCTTTTCTGATAGGTTTCATGTATTGATTTGCATGAATCTTGTTTTCCATTAGCATGCCTAAACTATAGGCTTTGAGGTTGCTTAGTTGCTCTATAAATAGATGAACCATTTCATTTGTGAGGGACACATTCTTTCCCCAAGAGAATATACATCTTTTGCAGTTCATTAGTTTTGAGTTATTACCAACCATACTTGTCTTATTTTATGAGTGAGATATAAAGAGTATTCTTTTATGAGTGAGAAGTATCATTGTTGTTGAAGAGAAGTAAGCTATCAACAAGTGAGATAGAGTTGTTTGTGAGAAGCTGATTATCAAGCTAATTGTTGATTGGAAAGGGCTGCATTCCTGTCTTTAGTTGGATAAGTGATAACAGGCATGAGGATCTCTTCTTCTTTGTTATTTTACTTTGATTGATGTGTCTTGCATGCATGGTTGAGATATCTTTTCCTATTTATGCATTAAGAGAATGTAGATTATTTTGAAAAGGAAGTTAAAGCTTTTATGTTGTTTTCATATTGTTTTTTTAAGTACTCCATAGTAGGAGATGGGTGTTTATCATAGGTATTATATACTAGGTATGATTGAACATGTAAAGCACATATGGTGTATTTAACTAAGTTATTGATTTAACTAGGAAAGCTTGTCTTTACTCCTAGGAGAGATAATATAGTATGGGAGGGAGTTTTTACTTACTTGTAAGTAGGGTTATCCAAGTATATAGGTTATCTTTGGAATGAAGGACTATCCATTGAATGGAAATACCTAGCTTGTGAACTTACTAGTTAATTAGGTTTATTCATAGTAGATTAATATGGTAGTAGGTTATCTATGATGATGGAATATCCATTGAAGGAAATACCTGTGTAGCTTAAGATAGCATGAAGTCAAATTGGCCCTGAGTAGTGTATGTGATAGATGAGCCTCAGTAGAACATACTAAATGAAACACTTTGGCCAAAGTAGTGTGATGACCTTTGGCTCCATTGTTAGTTCACCGTGATCCAGTATTACATGCTAGATAGAGATTGTGGGATTACAAGTTCTAGTTATGTAGGACACAACACTATGCTTAGTTGGTTGTCATTAGCAGTTACTCTACTAATCTCTTCGTCGAAAGGAAGGGCCATCTATCGAATGATAGATGTGCGGGGGACCGCATTATGAGTCTATGGTTGGCAAAAAAGTACCCGAGTGATGCTTCTCCTCCATAGCAGGTGGTAGAAGAACCAAGATTTGAAAGGAAGGATCCTGAACCATCTTACAACTATCTGTTCTAAATCTCTTTGAGATATGTTTGTAAATGTATGTTTTTTTCTTTGATGTATTATATGAAATGAAAATGAATTCATGTTGTAATATGTTATGCATATTGATTGGAAATTATCAATAAAGAAAAGAAAACTTTTATTGCAATGGCATTGTTAATTAGTTTATTTACTCATATGGTGTAAATTATAAATTTTTACTTCATAGAAGGGTAGTACGTTACACCAACTTTAGGGGAGGTTTACCAATTCTATTTACTTGAATTTATTTTACATTTTTACTTCATTAGAGCTTTACCACTTTCTATATCAATTGAAATCCCTTAACCCTTTCCTTTTTAATTTTATTGTTTTCAAGGATAATTCCTTTTTCAAGAAAGTTTTGGTTACTACCTATTTTAAATGTGGTGGAAAATGTAACTCATTACATGATTATTTTTTGCAGATTTCCAACGGAGCACTCATTGTGATAAGAATTCAAGAATGATTTATACACTTCAAGAAAATGTGTATCTCTTTGAGTGTTTAAAAATTATTTAATTTATATGTCAAATGATTGTTTTAATTCTACATGCATATGACTAGTATTTTGCATGCAAATCAAAGTGCGAGAAAAATGTAATTATGAAAATTGAATACCCATGCCCTTTCCCCTCATATTTTGCGCCTAGTTTGACTAGAGTATTCTTGATACACTAACTAGTCTAAAAGTGGTGTATTTTTACATGAATTTGGATCATGACATCCTTATATCCCCATCCCATTATCATTCATCCTTAAAGATTCAATTCTAATCCATCAATTCCCTATTCGTTTCCATAGACCAAGTTCATGGGTCTAGACTTAATCTAGCTCATTTCTAGAGTAGTGAATCCAAACCTTGAACTTTTAAAAGCCAAAACTCAAATTTACTCCTTGCCAACCTTTTCACTAGCTATTATGAGCCAACTAGTTCACATTTGTATTGATTTATGTCCTATGTTGTATTTAAAGATATTCATCTATTCATTCATTTTAAAATATGCAATCTATCATCTAGGAGCATTCTAGGGCTATCAAGATAATTGTCATAGAGCATTTACAAGAGAAACATAGCTACATTATTAGAGTATCACATTAGCATACACATCCCAAGCCTATTGCACACTTGTTTGTTCTTGTCAATATGTACAACTAGGGGTTTGACCAAGGAGAACATGATCCTCATGATTCAATAGATTCCTTTTAGGTGTCAAAATATTGAGGTAACCAAATTCTAATAAGCAATTTTCTATTAGTTTATTCATGTATGTACATGTTTAGTTACATGTACCAATTCAATTTTGTAGGATGAAGATTAGCTCCACATGTGTGGATTTGAACTGAAGTGAAACACATGCAATTTATAGATTCTAATACACTTGTTTGGTTAAGACGTAAAATTCTAGCGTTATGGTAAATCAATTTATAATATATTCCACATTGTTTTCCCACCTTCAAAATCTAACTAACATGTTTAAATTTAGTTTAATATTTACTATTTCCAATCCTAACTCTTTATGTCTTGGGATTTTATTGTTGATTAATTAATTTTCTAATGAATTTAATATGTGAGGTGATTTGGCTCCCCTTACAATAAATAATTTTAAAGTTGTAATATTTTATTTTAAAAGCATAAATTTTTGAGGAATAAAAGAATGTGGATAGTGAAGATGATTAGAAGAGGTGAATGGTAATGGTTCATATGAGGACAATAAAAATAAAGGATGAAAAGGTGGAGGATATAGACTTAGATGAGGATGATGAAGAATAAAATAATGATTATGATAGTGATAATGATGAAAATTTGGAAGATGAGAGCTCAATTTAGCTCCAAAGAGGGAAATTTAATATTGTAGTTTCATGAAGGGATTTAAATAAGTATATCCATAAACCTTAGCTTAAAGAATAACATCATCAATATTGGCAATTGTCGTTTCAAACAAAAAGGAGACTCAAATATATGGTAAGAATGTTCAAGTTTAAAAAAAATTAAAGCTCTTTGCTTTCATCTTGATGATGGATCATGGAATGTGATCTGAAACATTGATGTAAAAAAATTTACGCAATCAAATCCAAAAATTTTGTTACAAAAATTTAAAGCTCATTGTGAACAATATGTTTTGTGAACAATTTTTTATGGATATGGATGGTATAAAAATTGTATATAATTGATTAGATACTCTGTGAATGGTCAATATTAATGCACAAAACAAGATGAAACTTTATTACATGGAAAAGAAGGTAACAATGTAATATATTTTACATTATAAAGACAAAGCAAGGTAAAGGTAGAACATGAGGATTAATTTGAAAATTGCAAAGAAGAATATAAAGAAGAATAAAATGTATAAATAAATGAAAAAATAGAAAGGGATGCTTAAACTAATCAAAAGCTGAAGGAATATGAGGGTAAATAGGTTGAAGAGGAAAAAATAGCAGAAGAAATGGTTGAAAAGGTAGCACAAAAAGAGATTGAGGGTGTAGTGTATAGACATCATATCATTATGAGTGGTAACAATCATGGAGGCATGAAAAAGCACATAAAATGAGCAAAGACTATGGTCATAGATGTAATCAAGGGAGAAATCATTATGATCACTTGTAATTAAGGGAACAAATACAAACATGCATGGAATGAAAGGAGTAATCATTATGGAACATACAATAAATTGGCGTAGCAACAACTAAGGACATATAAGGAATTAGAGAAGTAATCACTATGGCTATATATGAAGGTAAGTGATAAATAAATATGGATGTGAATGGAATGAACTATGAAATAGGGAGAATAAATTTTAGAAAGGTATAATCAAGCACTGTCACCAACTAAAATCACATGCAAATGGTTGGACGATAAAGCATCATGCCATGTGTGTAATGGTTTGAGTAAGTCTCACTTTTTAGATGATGTTTCAAAGACTAGACATTTCAAGGAGGGACAATATATGCATGGGCAAATGATATTTTTGTAAATGGAATAATAGAGATGCCAAAATTGAAGCATGCCCTCATTAATTAAATATGTTAGTTATGATATATCCAATTAGAATGGAGGACTTGATGACTTAATTATAATGGGTAGTGAGTTTTCCTATGTTGATATTTGTGGTTAAACCTTGCATTATTATTATCTAGGGAGACCAAGTATGTATATACGAGCTAAATATACTTATAAAGTAAGCCATTTATATGGATACTATTCTATTTGATTGGGATCCCATGTTAGAGATATTTCATGGAATAATTTCATTTACAAGAAGTATTGAATGGTATTGAACTACATTATAGGTGATTATTTTATTTCTATACATTATGGATATAGGGAATCTTATTTTATAGTGTATATTATTGGTATACTATCTATTATAGTCTTTAGTAGAAGTGTGGATTTTATTAACCCCAAACATATACATGGCCAACACCACTCGATAATACCAACTCCATCTAATAATAGGTTTAGTAGCATAGGGTGCCATGAATGTTTCCTTAAACTTGTTCAACTCTACCAAGTTAGCCTAAATTTACAACACATACAAGTTCTCCTATACTAGATAGCTCTACCATCAACTAATTATCATATATTATTGACTCTTTTAACAACTTTAGAGCATTAATTTAACCCATCCCTAGCTCTATAAGAAATCATGGTTATGATAATTGGGCCTTAGAACTATAAACATTTTGCAACTCTAGAAGAATATTGAAAAGGATAATCCACTTAAAAATTGGAGAATGAGAAAAACTCACTCAATAGAAACTACCATCCTTATCCAACACTACCTTTATATTCATCTCATACTAAGGGAAGGCCAATAGTGTGAATATGGGGTGTCAACCTTCTATGCCAACAAACCCAACTTGTTTACCTAAGTTGAAGGAAATGTAATCACCTTAATTAAATCCCTACTATTATTTATGTTGTCATTGAAAATTTTCCACATTGCTATGAAAAAACCCATTTCCTTAACTAAAGGGGAATTTTTCATTATCAACAAAGAATCAGAAGCAAATGAACCTTATCTATAATTTTTGAAGAAATTTGACTCATCAAAATAGGAAGGGATTTTTTTTTCCAATAAAAATCTACAATCCAAGGAAAAAAATGATTTTCACTAATGGATCAAAATCTCAAGAAAATAGTGCACCATAATTGAGTTTACCCTCTTTATTCTAGGATACTTAACAACTTCCTCCACCCTTAGAACTAAGCTTCATATCCCATCTCTTGAAAAATATCAAAGACTATTATTCATTGTTTTGGAATAAAGTGTGCTCCCAAATGGGATTTTCAATCATAGGCACCTACCTTTACCTAAATTGATGAAGAGGGCACATGACCTTAAATAACCATGCCTTTTGTCAAGAGCTTGGTAAATTCCCATAATGATTATGGTAAACTCCAATGTGATTTTATAATACATATATAAAAATATTTAAAAATAGAATCCTTTAATTTTATGGGCTATATGGGCCACACTTTCTTGTCTATTTTCTCTCTATTTAAACTCTTTTTTGTTCTTTAAATGATCCTAAGTTATTATTTTCTTTGTCTCTTTTTAATGTTTTTGATAGGCCTCAATGCTTAAACTATAACACACATTTGTGGTCATCAAGGAACCTAGTCATAGCCACCTATTTTCCTCCAACCATATTATGGAGGATAAAGTCTCCATGAAGGAACCAACATTTTCTAAAAGCCATGTAAGTTTGTAATTCTTATGATAGTAGTGCAAAATTTTGATCTTTTGAAAAATCTAGGGCTAGTTCTCTATCCCCAATTTGAAGTCTATTAGTCCTTTAAAAATGAGGGCAGTTTTTTTACATAGAAGAGATAATAAACAATTAATTATTGACACATTTAAATGATTGACAATTTTTGTTAGTATGCTATCCTCAAAATCTCCATAGATCCCAAGATTTAATATCATTATTGTTGTAAAAATATTGTCATTGATGTCAAAGGTCATGTCGATGGTGAGATGATTAATTTGTAAAAATGATGGCTTATTTTCTACATGGTCCAACCCATGTCTAGCCCCTTTGGAGGAGTTTAGAAATGCAAAACAAAATAATTTTTTTTGGGATGACCACTCTCATAGATCTGTCCCATTTGGGGATGTTTAAATTAAAAAATAAATTTATTTTATTTTTATTTGTGGGGCTCTCAAAGTGGGACGACTCCCTAGAATGGTGTGCCCATCCTTGGGTAAATAAAATGAATAAATAAAAAATATTTTTGCTAAGTGGGTCGACCCCTCCTGGAGGAGTTGCCTCTCTTGGGTGAAGAGGCATTTTAGAAGGTGTAAATATAAGTTTGCGAGAGGATTAAAATAAATCAATTTTAAGGATTATTATTCATGTGAAGAGCATAAATAAAAAGATATTTGAGCAGATTTACAAGAGATATGTGAGTATATTTACAAGAGATATGTGAGAAAATTTATGAGAGGTCTTTAACATTAATTTCGTGAGAAGAAAAAAGAAATAAAAGCAAGATCACGACATTTCTATGAGCAGATATATTGAAGACTATATTGCAGATTTATGAGTGAGTGTATTTTAAATTTGTGAGCAATTGTTAAGGGAAAATCTAAGAGGAAGTTATAAGAAAATTATCATCTTATTCATTTGAATGTTGGAGCCTCTTAATTGAGGAAATCGAGAGGTTGGTGTCTCTTATTAGAATATATTGGCATCTTTTGCTGGGTTGGTGCTCAGTGGTGGGGATTGGAGTCTCCACTAGGTTGGTGCCTACAAAATTTGTAAGAATATTTATATAAGCAATATTTTGCTATGGTTTTCTCCCATAAGGGTTTCCACATAAAATTTCCTATTCTTCTTATGTTCTTAATTGCTAGATCTTGCATGTATGTTATTGCTATGGATAATTAAGTTTTGAGGTAATATTGTTGTGCATGATTAAGTTGAGAAAAGAAAATTTTGATCTATATTGATTCAACCCCACTGTCAATATAAGTTTGTGTTTTATCAATTATCATAGACCTAATGATGGTAGTAGAGAATCCATCAAAATTCACCTAGTTACATACTTTATGATATAGTTATCCCACACCCTACCTTTTCCTTTTGAATCCTTCTCAATGTTTACTTTCTACATCCCTAGTGGAGTGGGAAACCATTTCATACTTAACCTATCTACCTTTAATACCATTTTGTTACCATTAGGGTTTGGGGAGATGCATAAGAAAATTTTCAATAGCTTCAAGTCCTTTTCTTTGACCTCAAAAAGATGAAAATTAGCAATTTAAGTGACCCATTCTTAGTGTAGACACCTGAAATGTGACCTTAATCTAACCACACTTGACTTTACCTATCCTAATATTTAATTAAATAAATATCATATTTATTTATTTAAATCTAGCCTTATTCCAAATCCTCTAACTAAATTAATTAGTTGATCTCAATTAATTAATTAATTTAGGCTAATTAATTCCTATTACCTTTTCTTCCATTATTTAATTCCACTTTATTCCTCAATTCTTTTCAATTTAATCCTAACACTTTATCTTGCTCACATGGATCATAATTTTAATTTTCCTCATGTGACAAGTGTTCCCTTGACATGTCTAACTAACTCCTTGTCTAGATTCATTGAACCTAGACACCTAGCCAAAATTCAAACTAACTTTTCATCCTATCCATTCATCTCATTTAACCTCTTAATCATATCCATCCATATAAGGATGTTTCCCTAATCCTAATCCTAATCCTAGACCTTATCCCTCATGTGGCACTTGTCACATGACTATAACTTTGATCCCAACCCTAATCCTCAACCAATCCTAGCCATCCATCACTCAATGCATCTTGGACCTTGATTTACTTTATGGAATTATATAAATGAGAGGCCTTCTATCCCATTTGAAATATCCAATCTTATGCTACTATTATGCTACTAAAATTTCTATGGAATCATCTTGATCATATCATCATGCTATTGGAATCATGAGCAACCACATCCAAGCTATCAACACATCAACATACTACACTTGATATTCTAAGGTTTGCATGTATTTGGTTTGATTTAAGCTATTTTATGCATATTTCATTTATATCATTTGCATGCATACATTTTTGTGAACCTGACATCAATCTTTACATATAACACTTGTCCTTGTGAGTTTTTGTGAGTTTGATCTTGCAGGTTAAGGCCTTTACAAAAGAGGTTTAAAAAATCAACTTTTTATAGGAGCCCTAAATCACGAAAATAACCTCACGATTGTGCTTAGGAAGGCCGAGAGACAAATTTTGATATAAAATTTTCTATATTTTGCTTACTGAAAAAAAAATAAAAAAATTTAGGCCTCCTTAGGGCCCATTGTAAGACCCTGTCTACAGACTTAGCAGATATACATCGTATATATATTGGAGGTTAAAAATATTGGGTGCATATACAAAGGTTGTAGAGGTATTTACATTATTTATAAGTATATATACACAAAAAATTTCCCTCCACCATCGCAAGTATACACACGCCAACAAAATTTTATATATATAAATAAATATTGTATATATAGTGTGCAGTCATATATCTATCAAGGTGATTTTTTAATTTTTTTTTTTTGCATATGCACCTTGGGCATTGGGGTTTTAATGGTGGTATACACCTGTTTATACCCGTGCGTATACACCCATGATGTATACACAAGCATAGCCTAAAAAGCCTAGGGGCTCATACACCCGCGAGACCCTTTAAAACAAAATAAAAGATATTTTATATTAAATATAAATTAGGTGACTGTTAAAAGATTAAAATTCCTTTCTTGTTTTTAAATCTTTTTTAAATTATGCAACTTTTATTTTTATTTTTATTTTTCAAAAATTTCAACCCTTGGTCATATGACAGACCAGGGGCTTCACTAATCTGCAACACTTGGTCACAAGTCTTAGTCACATGGAGCTATCAAGCAGTACCAAGCACTAATTGCTAGCCCCTGGTCACCTAGGTGACCAGGTGCTAGGTTCCTAGGGGCTAGGTCATAGGATTTTCTAGCCCTCGATCATGTGGGGGCTTAACTCAGGTGCCTAAGGGCTAAAGTCTAACCCCCCTTCCTATGCACACCCCTAAAGGAGCAATTTCACGAAAACAAGCATAACTTTTGCCTCACATATTGGAATTTCAAAGGTGTTGGAAAGATGGATCAGAGCTCTTCACTATGGTGCAAGTGGATTTTCTAGATTATTCTCCAAAAATTAGGTGCACTTAGTCAAAGTCCATCTTTCTTTTCAATTTCAAATTCTCATAACTTGTTCATACAAAATCATTTTTTAGCATTTTTTTTTAAATTATCAAAATATCATAAGGAATCCATTTTGATATCCATTTCTAATTTGGATAAATCCGTTTGGTGTTTTTTTTGCACATTCAAAATTAGACTTAAAATTAACCATTCACATTTGGATTTGATATTCAAAATAAAGAAGTGTCTTTTAATCCCCAAGATTCATGTGCATATACTCTCCTCTTGCACCCTAGTGTGATCTTGAGGATCATAAATAAGTGATCTTGTTTTCTTTTTAGGGGGATTTCCTAGGGATTTCATCACCCTAGGGGATGACCTCAACTCTCATGTTCCAACGGAGTATAAAGAATGGGGTGAATCGAAAGACACCTCTCTTGGAAGTGGAATATTGTCAATCTGGGCTAAGCCTCTAAGAACTTTATACCTTAGATAAGTGAAGGTGGAGAGTGGGTTATCCTCTCCTCCCAGTTTTTTGGTAGTATTCTCTTTCATGTATGGATTAGGCCTCACGTACCCTTTTGGTATATGGAGGATACCCCTAATTGAGCTTGTAAAGTCTAGTTGAGACTTTTTGGCCATTTTTTCTTGTGGTGCCTTGTGCCAATGAGGATTGATAATCCCACTTGAGTTAGGCTTGTTCATGTGTCTTATGTAATTGAATGTTTAGATCACCTTCCCTACTAAAATCCAAAAGGTGAAACTTATCCAAATTGAGCCATAGGATTTTGTCTTTTTGCATTATTTAATTATGCATTTTCATTCTTAATCATAAAATCCAAAAAAATAAAATAAAAAACCCAAAACCATCAAAATACTTGAAAAACCAAACAAGTCTAAGTGTCCTCCAAGTCAAGCTATCCACATCATATCCAAGTCAAACCAATCATCCCATCCTAGTCATCATAATCATTTCTAATCATCTCAATCATCCCATCCTAATCATCCATAATCATCCCATTCCATCCTAATCATCTCTCACCTCATCACATAATTCATATTCATCCAAATCACCCATTTTTATCCTAATCATTATTTTTCATCCTAATCATTCTTCCTCATACCAATCATCCTAATCATCTTAACCACATCATAATAATCATTCATAAGCATCCTAATTATCCCCTATAATCTTAATAATCCATTTCCATTATACTCATCTATCTTGTCCTAAGCATCTCCAATCATCTCAATAACCTTCTTCCATGATCCCATCTTAATCATCCCTTTCCATCCTAATCATCCATTCTCATAATAACCATCCCTTCTCATCCTTCTCATCCTAACCATCCGTAATCATTCATAACCAACCTAATCACCCGTAATAATTCTAATAATCCCCCTTAATTATTCTAATCATCCCTAATCATCATTCTAACCACCTCCCTTAATCATCTTAATCATCCCTCTTCATCCTAATCATTTATTTTCATCACCTCATCTTAATCATCCATAATCATCCTAATTATCCCCTTAATTATCCTAATCATTTATCTTTCCCTAATCATCCTCAATCATCGAATCCACTTCATCCCAATCCACACATCATCCCAATCCATTCCTAATCCATCATTTAGGACCCTAATCCTAATTAATTTTCTTAATCCAATCAAGTTTCTAATCCTTATCCTAACCATTCTCTAATCATCCTCCAATGATCCACATTAAATCCACTATTCTGAGTCCAATTTCATCATTAATCTTGGTCCTAATATCCTCTAGCCATCATCATCCTTAATACACATCCTTCACTATCATCCTTAATCTCCATCCTTCATCATCATCTTAATCCAATCCCCTTTTCAACCTAATCCCATTCCAACAAAATCCTAATCTAATCCATCTATACTCATCCAAAATCTAATAATCCATTATCCATTTATCTATCTCAACCATACATCCAATCCCTAAATTCTTAATTAAAAATCATCACTTGAAAATCAAAATTTGGTTAATAAATTAATCTCCTTCTTGTCCCATATCCTTTCATCATCATCCAATCATTCACCAAAGGATTATATCTTTAATCCACTATCATCCAATTCAAATCCAATCTCCCAATCAAAAATCAAGACCTTAAGTTGATTTAATCTTTAATATAAAGTTTCTTAAGAATGTTAGTCTATCTTAAGTATAATTATCAAATCCAATCAATTAATACTTAAGAAATTTGCCTATCTTAAGTAGAAATAAAATCCAATCAAATCTTAAGAATGTTAATCTATCTTAAGTATAGAGAATCATCCTTAATCAAATCAAATCATTTTAAGGTCTTGACATTTGATCCCAAGTCTAATCTCATCCCCCATCCTCATCCTTAGGTCCTATTCTTCTAATACCCTATTCATTTCTAATTCATCCTAATTTCCATCCTCACCAAAAATCAATCCCAAGCCTTCCTCTTACAATCAATCCTCCACCATGTCTAACCATCTATTCTAGTGATTTTTTAGTGGCTAATATTCACCAATTGGCTAATAGTTCGAGCTATAATGTGACTTGAATCGCCACATTTTTACAAAATTTTATTATAGTCTTATTTAAATTGCCAAATAATTTATTTTATTAAAAAATTTAACTCTAAAATTTGCCACAATATTCGGTACATGATTATTTTAGATTCGCCTAATTTTTTATAAATTATAGTAGAAATCTATATTGATTTGCCAATAGTATATCATAATTATTAGTTGCTTTAGGGCCATATTTCTAATATTTAGTTTCCACCATTGATTTGCCATATAATCTAATCGACCTTGTTGTATTCCATGAGGTAAAATGTACCCACAATCTATGATGCTCATGGGGTTCACAATTTTGGGTCTCATGAACATTATAGATCGTGTGTATATTTTACCTCACAGAGTACAACGAGGGTCATTAGATCAATGATCCAAAAGCGATTTCGAGCCCTATGAGAATTACATATTGTGGGTACATTGTACCTTGTAGAATATAAGTAGGGTCATTATATTATATTTTAAAACAATGGTGGCCCAAGTAAATATTACAATATACTCCTTAAACCCATCGATAATTTTGACCTTCAGGCCCCAACTTTTCCATCAAAATTATTTCTAGATTAGATGGATTCACCATCATAATTAATGCATTTTCCTATTATTTTTAAAGATTCACCAAAATTTTCTACAAAATTTTAGTGATGTAAAAAAAATCGCCAATAAAATTAATTATTTTTTCAAAAAAATGAAATATTCGCTAATAGAAATTAATATTTTTTCCTAAAAAATGAAAGATTCGCCAAAATTTTATATCTTTTTTTAAGGGGAGTTTCTTAAATTTATCATTGATCTAATATATTCTCCGTCCTTGACCTAATATTCTAATCTAACATTATTCATTCAAACCCAATCCGACATCATGAACCCATATCACACCCCAAAAAAACCAAATATCACACTCAAGGTCAACCTCAAGTATATTGATGATTATGAGGACAACCTTGTTGACCGACCTATATATGATCCCTATGATGATAATGAGATTTTTGTGGACCAATATTAGCTTTCCCCATCCACCATCTCCTCATATATCAAATACTTTACCCATCCATTTTCCAATCGCCAAACCTTCACTAATTTTTCATTCACCTATCACTTCAATAATGATAAAGAGGCCATGCTTAGATACCTCCTTAGCATTGGTGTAAAACTTCCATCATCCCTAACTCCACCAAATTCTAATCCATCTCCTATTACGCATGCTACACCTTACTTTGACAAGGGAAACCAAAACCCATCCAAATTTCCCCCCAAGTCCCACCCATATCCTTACCATCCACATCATCCTCGTCCACCATTACCAATTTCATCCTCACTCACCACTTCAACAATGAAAAATATTCCACGCTTGGGTACTTCCTTAGTATTGGTGTAAAAAATCCATCATCCGCACCTCCACCAAATACTAATCCATCTCATATTCATCCTCCATCTTCCTTTAACAAGGGAAGCCAAACCACCATCCAAAGTTCCCCTCAAATATCACCTACATCCTTACCATACACATCACCCCAATCCTACAAATCCACTTCATCCCATGTCTCTCATAACTCCCTCAAAGGAATATTAGTAAAGGAGCCTATTTTCCCAAGAACCAATAAAGTTGTACAATCTTCCCATGTCATGCATCCAACTCTATCTCCCATCCATCGATCCACCCAAGTTGAATAATATATCCAACCTTCCTCCCCCACACAAATCCAAACATGCCAAGAACTTGATCCAAAGCATACCCATATGTACCCTAGCCTAAATAAAGATCATGTCCATGACCAAAAAACCTTAGATCAAACACCACCATCCACTCCATCCAAAAAAATTATGTCCATGATAATCCTATGTTTGATCATGCTATCTTTGATAATCCAATATTTGATCATGCTATCTTTGATAATCCAATCTTTGATCATGATATTATTTTTGTTGAAGACATCCAAGATGATCCCATTCCATCTAATGATCCCTTTTCTAATAAAGATCAAGATGCCTCATCCATTCTATCACATGATCCCCTTCTACCTCATTATCCTCTTCCATCTCAAGAGCAAGACATTCCTTCCACCCCATATAATGATATATTTCCATCTAATCAAGAGAAAGGTATACCATCCATTCCCTCACATGATCCATATCAAAGCCAAGATCAAAGTATCCCTTCATCTCCATGTCATGATCCATCTCCATATCATAATCAAGAGAAAATTATACCATCCACCCCATCACATGATCCCTCCCCAAGTCAATATCATAACATCCCTTCATCTCCATGTCATGATCATAATCCTCAACAAGATCCCATTACCCCTATCCAAGATACTCATGAACCCCACACCTATCAAATGGGTTCTTCCAACTTCATCCAACCTAGTTTTCTCCAAGAACCTATTATTCATTTTATGTCATATCTTCCTCAAAATGGACTCGCGCCTTGTTTCCAAAATAACAAGTATCCCATTGGAAAAAATATTTGTCAAACTATGCATTATCAAGGGAAAGGGTTAGGCCTCCATGAGCAAGGATTGTAGAACCAATCCCAATCCAAGAAAATCCTAATTATCATGGCCTTGGATATAAGGCTCTAGATGTTGGTACTCCTTCCATCCATCTAAAATCCAAAATCCTATCATCTAAATCCAAACATTCACATTCCTCATCCTCCAAATCTATTTTGGGCCCTTATGTTCCAAAGTCCAATCCCTCATCCCTTCCATCTATTTTGGGTCCCTATGTCCCAAAATCAAGTCCTTCATCTCTTACATCCATGTTAGGTTCTTATATCCCTCCATCCATTATTCCCATCACTCCTATTCCAAAATCCCTTTATTCTATTTATCCATCACCTCGAATTCCCAATCAAGATCAACAAAGGCACACATCCTTGAAAACCTTCCAAAATCCTACCTACATTGATCGATCCATAATACCTCTATATAATTCCTCTCCATCCACTACTCCCATTGATATTGAAAGAAATTTGGATTCCAAATCTAAAATGCATAAATCCAAAAATCCACATACATACAAGGATCGACATGTCCCCTCAAAAAGATATGCAAAAACAAAGAAAATTTTGATCCAAAATCAAAAATCTAAATCCAAAAGGACCCAAAGGCCCATGAAGTCAAAGAAAAAAACCATGTAGATTCCTAAAATACTCATAGAAGCCATGCATCTCAAATAAAAATAAAAATTTGCATCCAAACTTGCTAATCCAAAAACTTCATCAAATTCTAAGTTTGCCACCCCATCTACAAATCCTCCATCTATTTTGGGCCTCTATGTCCCAAAATCCATATCCACTCCACCTTAATTTACAATTTTAAAATCCACTTCTCCTCCACAACTCAATCACTCTTCAAGGTGTGTGCTAATGTTGGTCTTGAAAACATTTCCATCCACCTATCCATGAGCCTTCCATCAACCCATCCATTATCCAACACCTATTTTCCATCCTTCCATCCCTTTCATTCATTCCTTCACATAGATCCATATCCTTCTCCATCTTCCCATCTATTTCATCTCCCTTACCATCATTCTACCTGTGTGCAACATGTTTTATAACCCTAAAAATGCAAAAATGAACGAAATGCAATGAAAGAACAACACAAAACAACACCTCAAGATTAGCCTAGTTGAACTTGAAAAAAATGAAATACAAAAACAAAGTATGTTACCTTGCTCAAGTCGATTGGTTGGTTGGCCTTGTTGATTTGTTTGATTTTGTGCTCCTAGATCGATTTCAACAACATAACAACTTGTTTTTGGTTGATTTGGATGCAAGGGTGGATGATAATGGCTATGGATGCAAGATGAATGTTTGAGATATGATGAATTATTGAGAGAATGATTCGGGTTGCTGGAGAATGAGAGAGCTTGGTTAGAAGGGCTAGGGTTGCAAAATGGCTAAGTGTTAGTCATTTAGCAAGGGAAATTAAAAATGGAGGGTGGAGATTGAAGGAGGACAAGAGATCCAGGGCTAAGATCAAAGAGTTGTCCAAAGGAATTAAAAATTCCTTTTTAATGAGCATGGGGATGATAAAAAGAATTTAATATTCCTTGGGAGATGAGAGAGGAATTAAAAATTCCTCAAAAGGACATTGGGAAGACAAAAAGGAATTAAAAATTCCTTGGGAGATGAGAGAGGAATTAAAAATTCCTCAAAAGGACATTGGGAAGACAAAAAGGAATTAAAAATTCCTTGGGAGATGGGGAGAGTTGACTAAGGGGTTGATTAGACTAGTTAATCAATGATTGGAAGACAATTAGGTGACTAATGAAGATTAGGAGCCAACTTGCAAAAGTTGGAGTATGTGACACATCCTAATCATGGATTAGACATGTGCACACCCTTAATGATGGGATTAGGAGATGTATTAAGATTAAGAAAAAGTGATGGAGGATGTGACATGTGAGGAATTAAATAAATGTATTATTTATTTAATCCTTTGAGGAAAAGGGGAATAAAGGATAAGGTATTTAATTATTTAACTAAATACCTTAGGGATTTAGAGAAATTTTAGGGGTATTAATTAAATAATAGTAATATTACTTAATTAATGCAAATAAGAGGATATTTAGATGAAAAAGGATAAATTTGACCAAATGTAACTAGTCAAATTTAGATGTCTACATTTTCCCCCTCTTTGAGATGGCATTACGAAGTAGCATTATTTCAAAAAAGATTAAAAGATAGCACCAGGAAGAAGATGGTTAGATTGAGAAATATTCCCCAGGTGTCATCAAAGGAGTGACTAAGAAGAAGGATGATGGGAGTGAAGATGAAGATTAGGATTGAGGATGCCCCCTTGAGAGGACATGCATGTTCAAGAGAACATGAGTGTGCTCTCGAAATGGATGAGATGAAGAAAAAATGTGATGTGAGAGGATAGATGGGGAAGATGATGTGAAGTGATGGATAAGAGAGGATGATGAGCTATAGGAGATGCAAGGAAAAAGGTGATGTTGTCACAGTCAAGCTACAAGAGAAAATGGGTTGATGATGGATTGATTGTTGTTGAGGAGGGAATGATATATCCCAAAACAACACAAGGATAGGGAAGGATACATCACAATGATGATGATGATGAAAGTGTTGTTGATGAGGGAAGGATACGTCTTGATGATGATAATGAAAGTGTTTATGATGAGGGAAGGATACATCCCAAAAAAACACCAAAGGATAGGGAAGGATACATCCTGATGATGATGACGATGATGATGATTGGATCAAGGCTTGTAGCAAGGCTAGGAACAAGACCAAGGATGTGATTAGATGATTTGTGTTAGATTGAATGGATTAGGATTGGATGGAAATGTGAGATGGTTGAAACGAATGAAAATGATGAAGGAAAAGATGCTTAGAATAACCAATCTATATTATCCTAAGAAAATTGAAGAGATGATGAAATGATGAGGATGAAGATAGTTGAGGGATGAAAATAGATAGGATAGATAGATGAGGAGAGTGATGAAGGATAAATGGATAGTAACCAAATCAAGTAAGTTAATTATTTTGTGTTATGCTGCCATGTAATGAGCACTAAATTTTATATAGCATGAGATACTATGCACCAAGGTATGAGAACCAAGGTGACTTCGTATCACATGCATAGGACTGACACAACAAAGAAGGAGGCTATCCCAATACCCCAAAGTCACGATAACTTTGTTCAAGCTAGGAATTAGGATAACCAAATGCATAAAGGATACCCTAGCGTAACACAAGACCATAGGGATCTTGGTGGGTACTACATGGGACAACCAAGCAGACAACAAAAAAAAATCAAGATATGCCCCTATGTTTACCAGTCAAAGCACACCATAATATGATGGATCAAGGCGACCTCGATGAGGTATGATAGGAAGCTCAAATGATAAACAAAAGCCAAAAGCATAAAAAGATCACAATAAATCTCAAATTTCCTTTGCCACAGGATCAAAAGGGTGGATGAGATTGATGTAGTCTGATTAGGAAGGATGCATCCTGTTAAGACCAAAGATGGATACTAAACTAAGAGATCAACATGATGCAGGATACTCGAAACCCATTGAATCTTATGATACTAGTGGATCTCGTTTATGAAGAACTAGCTAGATAGGGACATACTTGATGACACAACACATGACACAAGGTACATGACACAAGACTGACACACCCTACAAACCTATGGGCTCGGGGGCCAATGAAAGATTAGCCTTGCCCATGTGAAAGTGCAGAGCCCTCATAGTTTGATAAAAGGATGATGACTAACCATGGAGAAAGTGGAAAGAGGACAATGGAGGCCACGATGGATGACGAAGACGAATGGATAAAAGCCCCAGGGGTGGATCAAATGATTGACCTTGCCTACGTGAAAGTGCAGGGGCAACATATTTCGACCAAAGCTGACAACCGACTATGGATAAAGGATGATGAGATAACCATGATAAGTGGATAAAATGATGGGACCGATATGATGAGACAAGATAGACCTGTTGGATAGGATGGTGGTGATCATGTGTAGCTTAGGGATGGGATAGTTATCCAAATCATCAAAAGATGAATTGGGAGAATGACATGATGGAGAGATAAGTGATGAGAAGTGATAGGAGATTGGAAAGATGTGTGAAAGAGGTGGGAGTGATGATAGTGAAATAGATGGCATTGGGTTGCATGGGGGGAAACCTATAGCCAGATACCAATGACAAGGGATTATGAGATGGGATGAGGATGGAGGTGAATGGATAGGGAGATAAGGATAGGGGATGGAAGGGATGCTATGATGGATGGATAGGAAGATAAGGCTGGGGAGATGAAAAGCATTTTTGGATGGGTAAGGAGATAAGGATGGGGAGATGGAAGAGATGCTATGATGGATGGATAGGAAGATAAGGATGGAGAGATGGAAGGGATGAGATGATGGATGGATAAGAAGATAAGGATGGGGAGATGGAAGGTATTGTTTGGATGGATGGATGGGGAGACAAGGATGGGGGGATGGAAGGGATTATTTAGATGGATAGGAAGACAAGGATGGGGAGATGGAAGGGATTGTTTGGATGGATAGGAAGATAAGGATGGGGAGATAGTAATAGTGATATGGAAGGGATGATAGGATTAGTGAATGATGTATCCAAGGACTATGTCACAAAGAAGGAGATGCCCCGCTCTAGATATGTCATGTATGATGAGACAGGAGGGATGAAAGACAAAAGGATGAGAAAATAAGGAAAATGTGATGGATATGGATAGGATGCATGGATAAGGAAGGGAGATTGATGGTAGCATGATGGGTGGACAGGGAAGGTAGATGGATGTGGATAAGGATTAGGATAGTGTATAGGTGAGGGGAATGTATACCAAGAGGTGTCCAAAGCATGTATATATGTTTTCCCTTATCTATGTCAAGATCACAAGGAGGATGGAGGGGTTGGGATAAATGGGATATGACAAGCAAGATGTGGAAGATAGGTGAGATGGAGGAGATGGATGAAGGGGATGCAGTTGCCCCCAAGTGTGGAAGTAAACTAGATGGGGGATTTACACATGATGCCTGGTTTCCAGGTTTTCATCATGGTACTTATCCAAGGTGCTTTTTTTCCAAGTTTTCACCATTGGACGAATTATTTCTCTTTACTATTTTTTTTGACTTTTTTGACTTTTTTGAATTTTTGGATAGTATGCAGAGGGAGATGGATAAGGATAGGGATGTGAATAAGTGGATTTGAAAGACATGTGATAAGGGGATAGATGGAGGACTCAAGCATCAAGTTCCATATGAGGTATTAAGATCCCATGTGTGAAGTAACTATTGAATGTTGCTACAACCTTATTAGGATAAATGGATTATGCAAGAGGATGAATTAGATGGATTTGATGTGGGAGATATGTGGGATAATGGATGGGGTGTTGGAAAGTGTATGAATGAAATGATGTGGTAGATGTGTGATGGGGAACTATTTTCAGGACCAACATTGGCACATATGGTGGTGGAGGTGAAAGGATAGGAGGATTAGTGGATGGATGATGTGGGGATAATGGAGGAGATGTGATAGAGAATTTTGGGACATAAGGACCCAAAATACATTTAGGAGATGGAGGGTGTGTATGATTAGCTTTTGGATTAGAAACTTTGGATGTTGTTACAAATTTTGCATTTGAAGGCATTGCATCTTTTTTCTTTGGGATCCACATGGTTTTGATTTTGGCTTTGGTGAGCCTTTGTGGCCTATGGGTTTGATTTGGATGTTGGATTTGATTTTTCTTTTCTTCATCATGCCTTTTTAAGGGGACATGATAGGATTTAAATTCATGTGGATGTTTAGATTTATGCATTTTTACTTTAGCATCCAAAGTGCTTTTAATAGCAATGGGATGGGTGCAAGGAGATGGATGATGTGGAGGAAACATGAATGGAGTGATGGAGGTAGGATTTTGGGGATGATATGTGGATGGAGGATGTGTAGGTACGTGCCTTTGTTGATCCTGATTAGGGAACATGAGAGTGGTATGTTTGTGATGGGTGATATGGATAGGTGATGGATGGATAAAAGGAGGAATAGGACTAGATGGAGGATGTGATTTTGTGATATAAGGGCCCAAAATGGACTTAGTATGTGGGGAATGTGTGACAGTGGATGGAGGGACATAAGGACCCAAAATAGATGGAGTAGATGAAGGAGGAATATGGATGGTTGTTATGGCGACAAATGGTTTAGTGGAATGATGAGAAGAGCCTATTATTCTTTTGGAGGAGGCTCGTTGAGGACGTATTTATATTGTGAGTCTTGAGAGATGTATCCAAGACCTTGTGTGCGTGGATTTTCTTTGACATGGATGGGCTCTAAAATACCTTTCTCATGAAGGCCTAAACCTTTTCCTTGATAGTTCATGTTCTCAAGCATTCGATCTATAGTAGGATGCTTGTTATTTTGGAAGAATGATGCAAGTCCATTACTAGGTGGAGGAGGATGGGTGGTGTATATGCTCGGTTCCTCTTCTGTAAGGAAACCACCATGGATGAATGTGAGAGTACCAAAGGGATATAAAAGTGGTGTGGGGATAGTAGGGTTAAGCGGCGATGGAGGATCATGAGATGGGGATGATGGGATAGCAACATCTTGATCAGGAGGAGTGAGGGCTAAGGGGTCAGGAGAGAGATTAGGTGATATGATAGGATCTGGAATTGTGGCAGCGGGTGATAAGGGCTCATGAGATGGAGTGGTTGGATCTTGAGTGACAAGGGGATCATGGGCTAAAGTGGATGAAGGACTATGATCTTGAGGTAGACTAGATGAGATGGCAGGATCTTCATGTGGAGAAGGGGATATGTTGGTATGCTTTGGATCAAGCTCTTGGCATGACTCATCATGTGTGGGAGGCATGATGATGGAGTGTTGGAGGGACTCTTCAAGTGGAGACGATGGAAGGATGGGGGATTAATAAAGTTCATGGGAATGGATTTCAGTGATGGTAGGAGTGGGAGGAGTGGATTGGAGTTGTGTGTATTTGATGGATTGGGTGGATCTAGGAGTAGAAGATGGTGAGTGGGTTTGGTTATCTTCGATGGGTTCGACATATCTCATAGGAGGACATGGGGGTTCAATGGATTCGGTGGGTGTGATGGTTTCAATGGTTTGAGTGGTGCTAGGAGTGGTAATAGTAATGATAGGTTTGGGAGGGAGAAGGGTCTCATCACTAGTGACCATGAATGGTGGATTGGGATGGCATGGATCCATGACTTCAAGGTGTGAAGTTGGGGATGTATTCTTTGTCATGAGTCCATGGAGAACTTCTGGAGTGAGGAACTTGCATATTGTGGGCTTAGATGGCATGGTAGGGGTGAATGAAGGATTATGGATGGGTGTAGGACTAGGAATAGATGGATGAGCATGATTGGATGGAGGATTAGGATTAGTGTGGGGATCGAGATTAGATGGAGGGTTAGGACATGGTGGAGTAGAAGATGAAGTGACATAGGAGGATATGGATGGTGGATTGTAGTAAGGGTATTGGGATAGCAGATTAGGATGGGAAGATTGGGATGATGGATTAGGATAGTAATATTGGGATGATGGATTGGTGTAGGAGGATGTGGATGGTGGATTAGGGTAAGAAGATGTGGATATTGGATTAGGGAAAGAGGCTGGAGGTGGTAGATTGTAGTAGGAGTATTGGGATGGTGGATTAGGGTAAGAAGATGTGGATGTTGGATTAGGATAGGTGGATGTGGATGTTGGATTAGGGTAAGAGGATGTGGGTGGTGGATTGTAGTAGAGGTACTGGGATAATAGATTAGGACAGGAAGGTTGGGATGTCTGATTAGGATAGGTTGATGGGGATGTAGGATTAAGATAAGAAGGGGTGGATGTTGGATTAGGATAGGCAGATATGGATGGGGGATTATAATAGGGATATTGGGAAACTGGATTGGGATAAGAAGACATGGATGTTGGATAAGAAAATGATGTAGAGGAAGGATATGATGAAGATGCAGGCGATGAAGATAATGGATATCCCTTGTCAAAGGTAGCATAAGGAGCGTTATTAGGCATGGATGAAGACGTAATGGGATAACTCAGAGGGGTGATTGGATTTTGGAAAGCGGTTGGGGAAATATTACTAGAAATGATAGAATCAAGGGGATCTATGTCATATACCTCTTGATCAACAAGACTCTCGTTATCATCATCAACGTAATTAGGGTTTCCCTTGACTACTATTTTTGGTTGCATTGATGGAGGATAAGGATTCATGATGTTGGATGGGATGGATATGGATGATTAGAAGGAAAGAAGAGATCATGAAAAGATAAATAGGATGGATTTGAATAAGATGGAAGAAGGGATCTTAATATTTGTTTCGATATCAGAAGATCTTGGATGGAAAGGGACGAAAGCTCAAATCAAGATTTTAGGTTAAGCTCAGATTGGGATTGAATTAAAGCTCAGATTAAGATTGGATTTAAGCTCAGATTAAGATGATTGGAGGATGTGATGGGATTGATTTTAAACCAAGTTCATGGGTTTTAACTAGATGACGTAAGGTGCTGATAATCAGATTTTGCCAGATTTGGTAGTTTTTAAAAATTGTCAAATTTTGCCATTTTAGGTAACTTCACATGCATATATTTGAGAGTCCAATTTTTTCCCAAAAAATTCTAAAAATTAAGGTAGGATGAATTTCCAACTAACATCCTAAATCTGAGACATGAGTTTTGAGTTATTAACAAAAATGACTTTTTAAAAATTGGAAAAAAACACTAAATTATCATTTTGAGGGTCAAGATGAAAGTTTCAAGCCCCAAAAATGTGCCAAAATGGGGACCAACTAACTGAGGGTTGTTTCAGAATCCACATGCCACCTCATAACACAACCACCCGTAAAATTTTAGCCCAAACGAACACCCGAGTCAAAAGTTATGGCCTTTAGAAGTATCTGCATCAAAATCAAAACCCTTGAAACGAAGTCTAGGTGATTGGGCTCAATGATTTGATGACGGATATGGACTCTAATGATGTTATAAGAAGCACCTATTTGATTTGGTCGATGAAACGATGAATTTCAGAAAGTGTTGATGAATGAGAATGACGATGACAGGAAGACAAATGAAGGTCTGCTTTTGGGAAAATTCACCTATTTGGGTGGAAAATTCACCCAAAACAGTGATAGATTCTCCCAAACAGGTGACAGGGTCACCCAAACAACAGACAGATTCACCCAAATAGGTGACAGGGTCACCCAAATAGTAGGAAGATTCACCCAAACAAGTGACAAGGTTGCCCAAACAACAAGAAGATTCACCCAAACAAGTGACAGGGTCGCCCAAACAATAGGTAGATTCACCCAAACTAGTGATAAGGTCACCCAAACAATAGAAAATTTTTCCTAAACAGGTGACAGGGTCACCCAAATAGCAGACAAATTTTCCCAAACAGGTGACAAGGTTGCCCAAACAAGTGATAGGGTCGCCCAAATAGCAGTCAGATTCGCCCAAACAAGTGGGTCGCCCAAATAGTAGGAAAATTCGCCCAAACAAGTGATAGGTTCGCCCTTAATAGCTAGTAGGCTTTCCTATTTCCTGAACAATATGGTTTCACGCAAAAATGGGACCACCCAGACTTGCCTATATCTAAAAATGGTCAAACAACGTCGACAAATAGGGAAACGGGCACCTCTGACGGGGGAAATAGACTCTCTGAATGGGGAAACAGACTCTCCGAACGGGGAAACAAACTCTCCCAATGGGGAAACAAACTCTTCGAACAGACAAATGGATTGACTGAACGGATGAACGAACTAACTGAACAGAAGACAGGATTGGCTGTTCAGAGAGCAGATTCACCCAAGAATGTTGCAAATTCACATGTTTCAGTAGCAGAATCACCCCTTTTGAAGAAACAGGTGAATGTGATGGGCTATTTGACTGATAGGATAACTCAGACAACAAGAAAAATTGCCCTTTTAGGGATTAGGTTCACCCAAAACAGTGGAAAACTCACCCAAACAGGGTGTAGGTTCACCTATTATGTGGAGAAGGGGTGAATTTGACAAGAAACGATTGAGAAACGACTCAGACAAAAGACAGGATCGCCCCTGTAGACAGCAGGTTCGCCCCAAACAGAAGCAAATTCGCCCCTAACAAAGGAAAATTCACCCAATTGACAGACTTGGACTGGAGTGGATGAAAAAAACTAACTGTGGCAAATGACAAAATCACAACAAGCAAAAGATAGAAGGTAAGGCTAACACAACCAAAAAGAAATACACTGGTTTCGCACAAAGAAGACACTTTAAGCAGCACAATCCTAAAATTAGTGAGAAGGATATGGAAAACACGGTCCTCTATCTAGGCTGAACAAGGTGATCTAGGGAGTCCTCGATATATGCACGGTACATGAGGCACAACCATGAACACCAGCCCATCACAGGCATGAGTCGGGAGCCCCAACGAGGTACTAGAAACTCAGACCAACTCGTCACGTCTTATCTAGGTATCACCTTAGCTTCGATGCTCCGCCAAACACGACGTGACTAGATTGGGGTACAAATTTGGTTCTCCCCCCTTTATATGCCCCGTTGGTACGTGTGGTTGGAATCATCCCTTGGGGTGATGAAATCCCCAAACAGGTCCCACAAAAAGAAGACACTAGACATTTTCGGCTGGTTCCCAGGCTCGCACGTAGCACAAGGGGAGAGCTTAGATGTACTAGCACCTCCTAGGTAATACAAATGGACTAAAGTGGACTACAATTTCTCATCACCTAGGATCGCCAAATGGTGCAAGGGGATTGGATACATCAACAACCCACTTAACAAGCATGAAAAAAAATAAAATTGACCCTTTAATTATTTCTATGTGTGCTTAACTAGTATGAAAATAACAAACAAACTAAACTAACTGTGCTGGGACGGATCGTTCTACAATAAAATTTTAGTAGTTGGAACCTCCGGCCTTGGACAAACGTGAAACAACTGCACAAACATTAGTGAAAAGCAGACACACTCACAAATGGACAAGTTAGGGGGTCAATACCTGAAAACGACAAGAAACAAACACTGAAACTAAAACTTAAAGTCACTATTTTACCTCAGAATAGCCTCTATTTGATGCAGAATCGCCCCTGTTAGCAACATAATCACCTATTTTAGAGGCAGGTTTGCTTGTTTACAGAAAGTAGGCTCGCCCAAGTAAGGAACAGGGTCACCTCTTTGAGTAACAAGGAGCATATTTTCCCCTATTTGATAGATGGGCAAATCTATAGATGCAAATTTGCCTCTGTTTAATGTAGGCTCGCCTGTTTTGACTGCAAAATTACCCATGTTGCTGCAGAATCTCCTATTTCAGTAGCAGAATCACCTCTATGTGTAACTTGAACCTGCAAAACATGAAACAACAGAGCACATAAAAAGAACAAACCCATTTGTGGGTCCCACCAGGCATGCCAGAAATGTGTGCAACATGTTTTCTAACCTTAAAGATGCAAAAACTAACAAAATGCAATGAAAGAACAACACAAAACAACACCTCAAGATTAGCCTAGTTGAACTTGAACAAAATGAAGTACTAAAACAAAGTATGTTACCTTGCTCAAGTTGATTGGTTGGTTGGCCTTGTTGATTCGTTCGATTGTGTGCTCCTAGATTGATTCCGGCAGCATGATGACTTGTTTTTGCTTGATTTGGATGCAAGGTGGATGATAATGGCTATGGATGCAAGATGAATGCTTGAGAGAATGATTAAGGTTGCTGGAGAATGAAAGAGATTGGTTAGAAGGGCTAGGGTTGCAAAATGGCTAAGTGTTAGTCATTTAGCAAGGAAAATTAAAAATGGAGGGTGGAGATTGAAGGAGGACAAGAGATCAAGGGCTAAGATCAAAGAGTTGTCTAAAGGAATTAAAAATTCCTTTTTAATGAGCATGGGGATGATAAAAGTAATTTAATATTCCTTGGGAAAGTGAAAAAGAATTTAATATTCCTTGGAGATGAGAGAGGAATTAAAAATTCCTCAAAAGGACATTGGGAAGACAAAAATGAATTAAAAATTATTTGGGAGAGAAGAGAGGAATTAAAAATTCCTCAAAAGGACATTGGGAAGACAAAAAGGAATTAAAAATTCCTTGGGAGATGGGGAGAATTGACTAAGGGGTCGATTAGACTAGTTAATCAATGATTGAAAGACAGTTAGGTGACTAATGAAGATTACGAGCCAACTTGCAAAAGTTGGAGGACGTGACACATCCTAATCATGGATTAGATATGTGCACACCCTTAATGATGGGATTAGGAGATGGATTAAGATTAAGAAAAAGTGATGGAGCATGTGACATGTGAGGAATTAAATAAATGTATTATTTATTTAATTCTTTGAGGAAAAGGGGAATAAAGGGTAAGGTATTTCATTATTTAACTAAATACCTTAGGGATTTAGAGGAATTTTAGGGGTATTAGTTAAATAATAGTAATATTACTTAATTAATGAAAATAAGGGGATATTTAGATGAAAAAGGATAAATTTGACCAAATGTAACTGGTCAAATTTAGATGTCTACACTACCAATTTCTATGAGCATACCTCCAATGGTAATGGTCAATTATAGCACATCTTCAAGGGATACAATCCATGAAACTAAATGCTTAAGTCCTTCCTCAATATCCCCATCATCCATCCAATATATTCTAAATCCACCTATCCACATACCTATCCTTATCCTTCTTCATCCTTAAGGTTTCAATTTTTTTTTAAAAAAAATGTAAAGAGAAATAATTCATCCAATGGTGAAAACCACTTCTTGTGGCACCTTGGGAGAGTACCATGATGAAAACTTGGCAAACAAATGTCATCTGTAATTCCCCATCCTCTTTCACTCTACACTTGGGGTAAATCCTCATCCATACCACATCCTATCCACATATTCTACTATCCCTCATCCCTTATCCATTATCCTATCCATGTTCATCCTCCCTTCCCTCCTTTAATCTTGACAAGGTTAAGGATCTTCCCAAACAACATGTATCCTACCTACCACATCTTATCCACTTGAAATTTTCAATTCTATCCATATCCTCCATCTCATATCCCTTATCCTATCTCCATGTCTCAATCCTATCCAAATACATTCTCCATTTTCAGCCTTGATCTTGATAGAGAGCTAGGAGCAAAATATCTATGCATGCTTTGGACAATGATAGCCTTACTTCTCTAACATTCATATCCCTTATACACTATTCTTCCTATTGCAAAAATGACGGTGTTGTCATTGATGTCAATTGGTTAACTAGTTATCAACTGATTATTGTTTTCATTAATGTCATGGATGCAGGTTATTGGCTATATATGTTAAGGATATTGAGAAAATTGTAATGGAGAAAGGTTGCAGGTGTTCAATGGTTGCTCCGGGATTTGCTCCTATGTTTGATTGGTTCATATATGTTGATCATGATTGTTGGAAGCTGCTATATCCAAGATTTGGGCTTCTAGATCATTGAAAAGTGAGTTATGTTCACCAGTTGTGAACTGTAGTTTTTCGTGTAATTGGTTTAGGTCCGGGAGAAATATTGTTGCTCCAAATTTCTTTTTGGTTGAGTCTTATGAATTGCGGTTCTAGAGTTAAGCTGTTATGATTATGTTGAAGATAATTTCGGTATCTAGAAGGATTGGATCATGCTAAGGGTTGCGTGTGCTTAATTGTTCTATGTGTTCTACATTGGTTTTTTCGACCTTGTGTTAAACACTACTCTCAAAGTTAATGAAGTGTGTTGGGACTTATTTGGGACCTGATCAAGTATGTATTTGGGTCGCCCTCATTCTAATTCCACCCTAGAATATTTTGGTGCTGACCTAATTTGAAATTAAATGATGGATGGCCGAATTTGGATATGTTTCAAAGTTGAAGATGGTATAAATACAAAATGCGTTAGTGGTGAAAGAAACACAAAGAGATAGTGAAAGATATAGATCAAGATTGATGTATATGATGCGAGTGTGGCAAATCAGAGAAAATCTTAAATGCTGAGTTTCTAGATGTAGTGAGCTGAAGGTGGACTCTATCATTCATGCATATCTGCAAGTGGTTGAGTGAATTATGGTGGAAATCTCTGTTGAATTGAGTAACATATCTCTTCTATCTTCTTTGTAACTGTGTGGCAGTGAGCCCTCCAGGTGGTTAACCCTTGTTGGACAGTGAGTCCTTGTTTTGGCAGTGAGCCTTATCAGGTAGTGAGCCTTTTGTAATCGGTTTTGATATTCTCTATAGTGTGAGCTAATCCTCACCATGGTTTTTCCCTTATTGGGTTTTCCACGTAAATCTGGTGTTACTTTGTATGTGTGATGCTTTTCAATTTTTGCCTTTGCATTGAATGTTTAATTATTTAGCAAAGTAAAGATTTGTGATTGATCTAAGTTCTAGTGAATATTTTAAGGATTAAAATTTTCTACAACTGATTCACCCCCCCTCTTAGTTGTATTGTTCAAAAATTGGTATCATAGCTTGGTTCCTTGGAGAAGAGCTTAACCACTTAAGGTCTAGGATGGCTGTCAAATTTACGTATGAGTATCCAAAGTTTGATGGAACTTGTTAGTGTAATTAATTATTTAATTATTACACTAGCATAAGTTAACTTAGGTCTTGCATTTAATTAATTAATTCCTAGGTTGCATTTTAATAAATCATTTAATAAATAGGGATAATATTCCCTTCCATGTTTGTAGGGATAAGATTCCTTCTAGAAGATGAGTTGTCCTTCTAGAACTTATCTCAACATTTAATAATCATCTAGATAGGGTTCACATGTTGTTAGATCAAGAAATATGGCAACATCTCATGCATCTTAGGTTTTCTCTCTTGCCTATATAATCAATCCATATCAATAGTATCTCTATTGTGCATGCCTAGTTGCAACACTTTCTTTGTGGTTGATCATATTTCCTAGCAAAGGTCCTCCATTGAAGACTACAGATTCAAAGACCTTGTGCATCCATAATCTCAACATGGTATCAAACCTTGTCCAGTGAAACATCAACCTAGGATCAAGAAAGTTGGTGTGCTAGATTCTTGCAGGCTTGAAGGTTTCCATTGAAGGCTACTTGTTTCCACCCGGGGACCAAGCTGATTTCTGAAGTAGATTGAGTCAGATCCAAGCTCACCATTGTCTTCAAAAGGCCTCAAAACCCTAGGATCTCCTACCCAATCATCAAAATCGGATTCATCAACCTAGGAGCATAAGAGGTATTTGGGTTTGCAAAATCAACTAGTACGATCCGTACAAATTTGCAGTAAAAAAAAAATCCTCCCTCTCAGTTGTCCTCTGAGGCAAATTTTTTTTAGCAATAGGCCATTTTTCTTTTCAAAAAAAAAAAGAGCTAATTTCTCTATATAGTTTGGCAAAAATTTGTGGGCTCTTTATATAGTTTGTAGAAAAATTAATACGGAGTGACTGTAATTATTTTTCATGGTCAACATCTAGTATATCAGATTTGTTTGATATTATTTTTGTAGACTATATAATTTTGGGTTATTATATCAACCGGTCGACATAAAAAAATGTTTTTATTATATTGTCAGCATATATTATCCTTTTGGTTTTTTGATTGCCTTTTGGCAACATTAAAAATCAAAATACATTATTTTCAACATATTCCAATCTGCATACATTTATTGGAGGTCGAAGTGTTTTTTTCTCGCTGTACAGAGTTTGCAGGTACCTGTTTGTCGACACCCGTCCCATCAACTCTCTGAATGTCATTCACTTTACATCGCCGAACTCCCTGCCGACTCTCCCGCCATCACCAGTGATCTCTACCCCTGGTTGACGTCCTTTTCTGCGGGTTGTACTTTGGTTGGCTCCGTCGTTGACCTGTTCCATCGTATCGGCCAGTCGTTAGCAGTTCATCCGCTAGCCCCATTCACCGAAGTTCTCTGTCAACTTGTTTGTTAGTCAACGTTTGTTCTTCCGGCCATTCTCTGCCTGTCTTCTCACTATGGCCGACATTTATTTCTTGACTGTTTGACTACTCCTGAGCGCCTGGTAAAAGTTCCCGTCAGCCGGTGACCGAAGGGTTTGATCCACCAGCAGCGCCACCAAGATTCCTCCGCTCTACCCCTCTGCTCAACCCCGCCGCCGCCTATCCGGAAGTGCCTCTTTTTTTTCCAACATTTTTGCCATGCTCATATGATCGACTAGGTGCTAGCGCCCGGGGTGCTAAATTTTTGCACTAGTTTAGCCTGTGAAGTGCCAAATCAAGGCCTTTTTTTGTTTTATCACAACATTCACCCACGGTGTCAAAAATTGGCAAATGAGATACCATCGGAAAGGTATTTTTGTCTACTTTCTATTAGTGACATCCATTCTATGAAATTTTGCTCACAAAAAAATATACAGTCAACTAAAGTCAAAACCCTAGTTTGGACTCAAAGGCTTGTATCTTCGCAATCGCTCATCGGATTTCAGTGATTCTAGCGGCATTAGGAATTATTTTTAGAGCTTTTTTCATCTGTCTAGACTCCTTGATCAGTTTCAGCTCTAGGTACTCTTGCATTGATTTTTTCAGTTTGGTGCATTTTTTCAATAACCTAGACATCCTGAAGCTTGGGAAAATATTTTTTGATCTGGGTAGCATCACTTCAGTTGCACATCATATTTGGAAGCTTCTATTTGCTGTTGAAGGTCAGTGTCTTTATTTTTTTTTGTGGAGAAATCTCATTATGGGGCTTGCATATACTCCTTCTTTGGTTATGTTGCACAAGGGTAACTATAAGTAATGGAAAGATGGGATCAACCACCATCTCCAATCACTTGATCTATTGCCTCATTTGTATGGTATAGTTCTTCATCCGAGTGAAGGTATTCATGAACTTGCTTGGAGTTGCAACAGATACACTATTTTGGAGATCATTGAGATGCAAGTTGATTCTAATGTTTTGAGTTCTATTGATCATTGTGATTGTCCTCATATCCTTTGGGCTAAGCTTTAAGAGAAATATGAAGATTCAGATACTCCACTATTCCTCGATGGTCATGATTCAAAATGTCATTCTTCAGATCAGGTACCCCATGATGATATTGTTGTGTAGGAGGTTGATTGCCTTGATCTTTCCAAAGAGGTTGACAAGGTTCCTTCAGGTGCTTCTTCTCCATCAGAGACTATTGGTATCCTTTCACATTCAATGATTCCTTGTCAAAATTCATTGATTGAGGCTTCCACCATCATCACTCATCAGGACACATTCAGTTTTCTAGACTTGGCATCACAGGATGGCTTCATTTCAGGTATCACTGACTTGGCTACTTCTATAGGTTTGGAGGACATTCTTGAGGGGATATCTCTCTTCTATTCAGATATTTCATATTTGAGACTTCTTCCCTGTTACTCCATTTAGGATTTGAGGATTCTTCATCATCTACCGTTGGATTGGATTCAACCTTATTTCAGTGGTTTTGAGGATACTTCATTTAGGGGGGGCAATAAAGTCTCCATCATTTTCACTCCATCTCTGTATTTGGATATTGTTCAGCATCAGTTTCCACATCATCTTGGTTTGTCACCCTCTTCATTGATTGTGGCATATTTATCTTCAGGCAAGGAGACATTTGAGCAGAGTTTAGAGATATCATCATCCACATTCATCCTTCCTATCCGGAATGGGAAGCATCCCCACACTTGTAGTTGGTTTTGTTTCTTCCGAAAGGGAGACAAGTTGTTTGTCGACATTGGATCATGTTCTGTCTTCAGACACTTACCATTTTTGTAGGTGATCACATCTTCTAGGGGGGCTATTTAGTTTCTCTCTTTCCCTTCGATGGGGGGCTATTGTATTGTATCCATGTGATAGATGGTGTACTTGGGGGGTATTTGGGAGTCCTCCATCCTTCCCATCCTATCTCACTTTTTTGCCTTTTCTTTTTTCGAGAGGGGTTTTTTTCCCACTGGGTTTTCCCCTTTTCTCTGGTTGTGGGAGATTTTCTACATCTTTTCATGTAAATGGGTACCTAACATGGCCTCGTAGCCGGGACCCATCATCTCATCATCTTCTTGTATAATCATTGCATTTTCCTCCCTAAGTTGAACTTATGGGGGGGTGTTAGTGTAATTAATTATTTAATTATTACACTAGCATAAGTTAACTTAGGTCTTGCATTTAATTAATTAAGTCCTAAGTTGCATTTTAATAAATCATTTAATAAATAGGGATAATATTCCCTTACATGTTTGTATGGATAAGATTCCTTCTAGAAGATAAGTTGTCCTTATAGAACTTATCTCAACATTTAATAATCATCTAGATAGGGTTCACATGTTGTTAGATCAAGACACATGGCAACATCTCATGCATCTTAGGTTTTCTCGCTTATATAATCACGCAACTTGTTCATTTGTAACATATCAATATCAATCAATCCAATATCAATAGAATCTATATTGTGCATGCCTAGTTGCAACACTTTCTTTGTGGTTGATCATCTTTCCTGGAAAAGGTCCTCCATTGAAGACTGCAACTTCAAGGACCCTGTGCATCCATAATCTCAACAAAACTAATTATGCTATTTGGAAAATACTGATGGAAGAATATTTGGAGTTTTGCATATATGATATGGAGAAATCATGCAAGACTCCTTACACTCCTGCTAATGGTCCGAGTACAGTTGATGAAATCAAGGAACATGAAGCGAACAATAAGGCGAAGTTCATTTAAAGAATAGTCTTGTATATTTTGAATTGATTAAGGTTCAAAACCTGAAGATTGCTAAAGAATTCTAGGATACTTTAGAAAAAGTACATGAAGGTGATGAAAGGGTCAAAGAAGCAAAGTTGCAAAATTTGGAGACACAGTTTGAGCTCCTGCATATGTATGAAGATGAGAATGTTAAAGCCTATGTATAGAGATTGGATGAGGTAGTAGTTGGAATGCAAGGACTTGGTGCTATAGTAGATGAATCTAGGATTGTAAAGAAGATTCTTAGAACTCTTCCTGATGCATACAATGAAACGGTATATGCTATTGAAGAACATATAGACTACAAGACTTAAACTAAAGAACAATTATTGGGAACTCTGACATCTTATGAGATGAGAAAGCCGAACTTGAGAAATAGATCCAAATCAGAAACTGCTTTCAAGGATACAAAATTTGAAGATCCCAATGAAGAAAATCTTTATGAAGTGGAAGCTAACTTTGTGAGAAGGATGAAGAAAGGATCCAGTAAGTATGAAGGTAAGTTACGCTTTAAATGCTTTAGTTGTGGAGGAATAGGTCATTATGCTTCGAGGTGTCTACAAAGAGCTAAGATGAATAAACACAGATATGAGAAAGAAAATAAAGGAAAGAAGATCAACCGAGCATATTAAGTGAATGAGGATGCTACTATTTCTAATGAAGAGTTTGATTATGGAGATCCTGATGACAATGAATGCTTGTTCTTGGCTGTAAAAGATGAACCTACTTCTGCTAATTTTGAAAAATGGGTGAAGGAATTCCCTCTAAAGAAGGAGAAAAGTGAAGGTACTGCAATCTCTTCCCTACATGCTAAACAAGAAAAGAACTATTGGGTTGTTGACAATGGTTGTTCACATCACATGACCGGTGATAAGAGTAAGTTTGTTAAACTTGAAAAATATGATGGTGGCTTAGTTATGTTCGGAGATGATACTGGTGCTAAAATTTGTGGGTTAGGCTCAGTAAGTTTTGATGGCAAGAATAATACTGATGATGTCTACTATGTTAAGGGATTAAGGCATAATATTTTGAGTTTTGGAAAAATGTATAGTAAAAGATATAATATTGTATTTAAGGATGAAAAATGTGAAATTAGGAAAGACTCTGGAACAATTATTGTAGTTGGAAAGAAATCTGAAGGAAATATATATCAGCTTAAAGGTGTTGATGGACAATACTTTATGACTCAAATTAATGATAGTTGACTATGGCATCAGAGAATGTGTCATATGAATTTTGATAACTTGGTGAGGATTAGTGCAGTTTAGGTCGTGAGAGATTTACCAAGGATTACAAAGCATGTTAATGCTATTTGCAGGAATTGTCAACTTGGAAAGCAAGCAAGAAATCATTTTAGATCAAAGGAACAATCTACTACTGGACTACTGGATTTAATTCATACAGATCTTTGTGGTCCTACAAGAGTGAGAAGTCTACAAGGTGAAAGGTACTTTATGCTTTTGATTAATGATTACTCTAGGTACACATGGGTTACATTTCTTAGAGAAAAGTCTGATGCAGTAGATAGATTCATGACATTATTAGCTATGGTTGAAAATGAAGTGAATTTGGGGATAAAATGCTTAAGATCTGACAGAGGTGGTGAATTCACTTCCCATGTGTTGAATATGTTTTGTGAAGTTCATGGAACAAAAAGACAGTTATCTGCTCTGAAAACTCCTCAATAGAATGGAGTTGTTGAAAGAATGAACAAAACAATTCAAGAAGTAGCTAGATCAATTATTACTGAAGCTAGTCTACCATAAGTTTACTAGAGAGAAGCTATTCAAACTGTTGTTTATGTATTCAATCGAATTCAAGGAAGAGAAAACAACACAAAGACCCCCTATGAGCTATGGTGTGGAAGAATTCCTATTGTTAAGTATTTCAAGGTATTTGGAAGCAAATGCTATATCAGAAGGGATGAAGAAAATTTAGAAAAGTTTGATGCAAGAAGTGATGAAGGAATTTTTCTTGGATATTCTACTAAAAGCAAAGCCTACGGATGTTTCAATAAAAGATTGAGGAAAATTGTAGAAATCTCAAATGTCAAGGTTGATGAAGAAATGAAGAATTCAATTGATGTTGATGGATATGTATCTGATGAACCTAATTTTGTAAGGATTGAAGAAATTGTGGAAGAATAGGAGAAGGGTGAGCAAGAGAAGAATAATGAATAAGAAGAAAATGAAGCTCTAGTGGTGTCCCCTAAGACACCTAAGTATGTGCAGAAAAAAAACATTCAAAAAATTAGATCATTAGAGACAAGACAAAAGGAGTATTGACAAGGAGTAGAGTTGTTGTTGGTGAGATAAATTTGTGTTTACTTTTTGAAATTGAACCAAAGATTGTAAGTGAAGCATGTAAATATGAGCATTGGATGATAGCTATGAAAGAAGAACTTATGGAGATAGAGAAGAATCAAACTTGGGAATTGGTCCCAAGACCGAAAGATAAAAACATAATTGGATCAAAGTGGGTATTTAGAAATAAGCTGAATGAGAATGGAGAAGTGGTTAGAAATAAAGCAAGGCTTGTGTGTAAAGGCTACTCACAAGTAGAAGGCATATATTTTTAAGAGACTTTTTCTCTGGTGGCAAGAATGGAAGCTATTAGGATGTTTTTAGCATTTTCTACTCATAAAGATTTCAAGGTCTATCAGATGGATGTTAAGTCTGCATTTTTGAATAGTGAGCTAGAAGAAGAGGTCTACATGGAACAACCAGAAGGATTTCAGTTATCAAATCAACTAGATATGGTCTGCAATATTGAAGAAAGCTTTATATGGATTGAAGCAAGCTCACAGAGCTTGGTATGCAAGGTTAGACAGGTATTTGATTCAACAAGGTTTCAACAAAAGTAATCTATATTATAAAATTGAGAATGACAAAATCTTGATTGTGGTTGTATATGTTGATGACATTATTTTTGGAGGAAATGAAACTATGTGTAAGATATTTGCGGAAGAAATGCAAAAAGAATTTGAGATGACTATGTTTGGAGAGATGAATTTCTTTCTTGGGCTACAAATTAATCAAACAGAGAAAGGGATTTTTATTTCATAGTCTAAGTATGTAAGAGAGATGTTGAAGAAGTTTGGAATGGATGGTTCCAAACTGGTATGCACTCCTATGGTGACCGGTTGCAAATTAGGTAAAGATGATGATTCTCCTAAAAATAATTGGAACAAATATAGATTTATGATTGGAGGTTTGCTGTATTTGACTATTACTAGATCGGATATTATGCATGTTGTCTATCTTGTGGATAGATTTCAAGAAGATCCTAAGGAAACACATGTTGCTACTATTAAAAGAATATTTAGATATTTGAATGGCACTCTGGATTATGGCTTATGGTATCCTAGGGATACTGACTTTACATTAAGTGCTTATACAGATGTAGAGTGGGCTGGATGTATGGATGATATAAAAAGTACAAGTGGTGGTGCATTCTTTCTTAGTTGTGGATTTGGCATGGTTGAGTAAAAATCAAGATTTAGTTTCCTTATATATTGTTGAAGCTGAGTATATTGTTGTACACAAGTTTTATGGATGAAACAGACATTGAAAGATATCAAAGTAATTTATGACGATCCTATTTCTATCTTTCGTGATAATACAAGTGCAATTAACATTTCAAAGAATCCAGTGATGCACTTGAGGACAAAGCATATACCTATCAAGTATCATTTCTTGAGAGAGAAGGTTGTGGAGAATGAAGTAAAGCTTTAGTATGTACCTACGAAGGATTAGATTGCTGATATATTTACGAAGGCTTTTCCTAAAGATACTTTTGACTATCTCTGGGAGAAGTTTTGGGACATTTCCCCTCCTTTCTTCAACTAGATGCACATGGAGATGCATCAGTCTGGTGGGTCTATGGATCTATCCTTCTTTTGGACTGATGTTTTGGTGGCTACCTCTCAGGGGAAGTAGGTAGTGTCATGTGTTGTCATTGAAAGAGTATTTTGTTCTTAATGTAAAAGGGGAAATCAATGTAAAAAATCTTTTTCCTTTGCCATTGATGTCAAAGGGGGAGATGAGAGATGATAGATGAGGAAGATGTGAAAAAAGAGATTATCTAATAAAGGGGAGAAACATAAAGCAAAATCATGAAAAGTGTGTTTAGAGATAGTGTGTTGTCTTTGATGGTTTTTCACATCATGTGTTGCCATCAATGACAAAGGGGGAGATTGTTGCAAGAATGAAGGTGTTGTCATTGATGTCAATTGGTTAACTAGTTATCAACTGGTTGTGGTTGTCATTAATGTCATGGATGCAGGTTATTGGTTGTATATGTCAAGGATATTGAGAAAATTGTAATGGAGAAAGGTTGCATGTGTTCATTGGATGCTCTAGGTTTTTCTCTGGGATTTGATCATATGTTTGTGTGGTTAGAATATGTTGATCATGATTGTTGGAAGTTGCTATATCCAAGATTTGGGCTTCTAGATCGTTGAACAGTGTGAGTTATATTCACCAGTTGTGAACTATAGTTTTCTGTGTATCTGGTTGAGGTCCGAGAGAAATATTGTTGGTTCAAATTTATTTTTGGTTGAGTCTTATGAGTTACAATTCTAGAGTTAAGTGTTATGATCATGTTGAAGATAATTTCAGTAACTGGAAGGATTGGATCGTGCTAAGGGTTGTGTGTGCTTAATTGTTCTATGTGTTCTACACTAGTTTGTTCGACCTTGTGTTAAACACTACTCTCGAAGTTAATGAAGCATGTTGAGTCTTATTTGGGTCCTCATCAAGTGTGTGTTTGGGTCTCCCTCATGCTAATTCCACCCTAGAATGCTTTGGCACCGACCTAATTTGAAATTGAATAATGGATGGTCGACTTTGGATATGTTTCAAAGTTGAAGATGGTATAAATACAGAATGAGTTAGTGGTGAAAGAAGCACAAAGAGATAGTGAAAGATATAGATCAAGATTGATGTATGTGATGCGAGTGTGGCAGATCAGTACGAATCTTAAATGTTGAGTTTTCAGATGCAGTGAGCTGAAGGTGGACTCTATCATTCATGCATGTCTACAAGTGGTTGAGTGAATCGTGGTGGAAATATCTATTGCATTGATATTGTCTTATTTGTGTAACATATCTCTTCTATCTTCTTTGTAACTGTGTGGAAGTGAGCCCTTCGGGTGGTTAACCCTTGTTGGACAGTGAGTCCTTGTTTTGGCAGTGAGCCTTTTGTAATCGGTTTTGATATTCTCTATAGTGTGAGCTAATCCTCACCATGGTTTTTCCCTTTTGGGTTTTCCACATAAACTTGGTATTATTGTGTATGTGTGACACTTTTCAGTTTTTTCCTTTGTATTGAATGTTTAATTATTTAGCAGAGTAAAGATTTGTGATTGATCTAAGTTTCAATGAATATTTTAAGGATTAAAATTTGCTACAACTGATTCATCCCCCTCTCAGTTGTCTTGTTCAACAATTACATCCTCCATTCCACTACTTGTAGTGTGGGGCATCTTACTCCTTTGCAACATAGTCCTTGGAGCTCCTCCTATCCTAATCACCTTCCATACATCTACTCAATTCCCCTATCTTCTATCCAAACAACCCCTCTATCCTTCTATCCTTTTCCCAAGGATTTATTCTCCCTTGTCATTGGTTCTCATACATTTCTCTAATCCATTTATCCTCTATCATCCTATCCTCCATCCAATCCAATCATATCCAATCCATTTATCTTCTATCATCCATCCAATTCCATCTTACCCAATCCAACCATCCCAATCTAGTCCATATAATGCAATCAATCCTAATCCATGCAATCCAATCTTGTAATCTAGCCCATCATTCATAAGCAATCCATGATCTTAATCCAAATCAGCTAAAATATATTTATCAATTATCATCATAAGAATACATCCTTCCCAATCCATGTTTTGTTCTTATCGTTAACAACATGATCCTTGGGGTACACATTGTTCTTATCATTAACTTTGTTATCATCATCATCAATCAATCAATCAATCAACTTTCAACTTGACTTGGAGTATAGTCCTTGTTTGCATTTGGTTTGTCATGCATCTTTGCTTGTTGCTTGTGTGTGTTATCATTGTTTGCATTTTATCACATTCTTTGCACTCTACTGCCACAAAGGAATCATGGTCTTCCATATCATGGTGTTATAAGGCATATGTTTGCATTTGACCTTTTTTTTATCACGTACTTGGCACATTGGCATCTTGGTTCTTTATAACTTGATGCATAAACGTCAAGTGCAATATCAAATCTAGGTTTCTTATATCATTGCAACATGATGATCATCTATCCTCCCTCTTCATCCATATCTTCATCATCCTTAGTTATTTTCCTCTATCCTTTTACCCTTCATCCTATAGTCCTCTCATCCATTTCAAGAGCACACCCGTATTCTTTGAACCTGCTTGTCCTCTCAACGGGGCATACCACTACCTCCTCATCATCCTTCCTAATCTTTGTTAAAGTTATTGGGGCATCATGCCACTAGTCCTTATCCCTTTCCCACCCACTATGTTTTATTCGTCTTTGAAACAATGTTACTTCTCTTAGTCGCAACACCATCTCAAAGAGAGGCAAAATGTAGACACCTGAAATGTGACCTTAATCTAACCACACTTGAATTTACCTATCCTAATATTTAATTAAATAAATATTCATTATTTATTTAATTAATTTATCCATTACTCTTATCCACCACCTTTAATTAAATAAAATTTATATTTATTTAATTAAATCTAGCCTTATTCCAAATCCTCTAACTAAATTAATTTAGGCTAATTATTTTCCATTACCTTTTCTTCCATTATTTAATTCCACTTTATTCCTCAACCCTTGTCAATTTAATCCTAGCCCTTTATCTTGTTCACATGGATCATAATTTTAATTTTTCCTCATGTAACAAGTGTCCCCTTCACATGTCTAACTAACTCCTTGTCTAGATTCATTGAACCTAGACACCTAACCAAAAGTCAAACTAACTTTTCATATTATCCATTCATCTCATTTAACCTCTTAATCCTATCCATCCACATAAGGATTTTTGCCTAATCCTAATCCTAAACCTAGACCTTATCCCTCATGTGATTCCTAATGCTAAACCTAGACCTTATCCCTCACGTAACACTTATCACATGACTACAACTTTGATCCCAACCCTAATCCTCAACCAATCCTGTCCATCTATCACTCAATGCATCTTGGCCTTTACTTTATGAAATTCTATAAATGAGAGGCCTTCCATTCCATTTGCAATATCCAATCTTATGCTATTGTTATGCTACTAAAGTTTCTATGGAATCATCTTTATCATACAATCATACTATTGGAATCATGAGAAACTAGATCCAAGCTATCAACACATCAATATACTACACTTGATCTTCTGAGGTGCATGCATTTGGTTTGATATAAGTCATTTTATGCATATTTATTTATATCATTTGCATGCATACACTTAGATGTCCACCTTAATTTTTTAAATATAATATCCATAATGTATTTTTTGATCCATGAAAGCACATAATTTTTTCTCTAGCTAGATGTTCCATGTGATGATTGAGTGATAACCCATTTAACAAGCCTCCAACTACTATTTTTTTATTTGGCCAAGGCTAAGACTAAATCAATTTAGTGAGAAATTTTGGGGTCACCCTTGAGCAATTGAGCTTATATAAGGTTCAATCCTAAAGCAAATGTGTAATCAAAATAAAATTAAATGCTCAATATCTTCCTCATTTTTAAAACATAAAACATAATTGTTAGGATCATCAAATCCCTTTTTTATGAACATTTCTTATGAAATAAATTGTATTGTGCATCTAAGTATGAAAAGGATCTAACTTTATTTAGGAACACAAAAGTGGGACTAAATCTCTTTTCCTTGCCAATTTCCCCTATTATTGAACAAAATGGTAGAAAACCACCTTTACCCATCTTAGTAGAATAATCCCTAGAGTTTGAGACAACCTAATGAAGGGTTTCCTCCTCCTTAAGCAAGAAAATTGTTTCCTTTAGAACCCAATTGAGCTAATTTTTTTATTAATGAAATCCTGCACCTTGCCTATGTACTCCCATATAGTAGCCAACTAGGCATTGCTACCTTCCAATTTGTAGAAGTATTGAAGCTACTTTTACCATTAAGTAGTTGAAGGTTTCTTACAATGATTTAATACCTCAATTTGATTTGAGGGAGGTAGCTCCTACTAATTTTCCTCCAATAATTTATCCTTTGCCCCATTCTAAACATCTCAAGTCATATTTTTAGAAACATATTCTATAGTCTTTAATTATGTTCCATATGTAGGAGCCTTGGGTAATTTTTTATAAAAAATAAATAGGCTTTGTCAAGCTCATCTAAACAATTTTTCCTTAGAGTTCTATTCTAGAGACAAGGAACATTTGAGTAAATATATCATGTTATATCAAGACTAAGTTCTCTATTATAAACACCAATATATTTCAAACCTACTCCACCATCCACTTTGGAAGGTACATCAATCCCAACTTGCAAGCAAAAATTTCCTATCCTCCAAAGTTTCTTACCATAAGAATTTTATTAGGAGCTACTTGAGAGATTTTGAAAACATGCATGGTGCCTTAATTATTGATCATATAAATGCAAAGAAATTTTGTAATGTCAATTTAGTCATGATTCTCCCCATGAAATTCAATCATTTCTATTACTAAGAAGGTATCTTAGAATAGGTTTTTTTCTATAGGTTGCTCTATATATGTTTTCTTCTAATTCTTGTAAAAAATATGAACACCCAAGAATTCACTTGGTAGTAACCCTTTGTCAAATTCTAACTCTTAAATAAGACCTTATTGTTGGTAAGCTCTAAAATTGAAGAAAACAACTTTACAATTTTTATTATTAATAACATATTAAAAATTCCAACATCAAGACACTAGTATCACCTTTAGATTATATGCTTTAATTTTAGAAGCCTCCTCAAAGAGAATTTTTGTAATATTCAAAGAAATAAGCACATATATAAATTTCAAATCTACTCCACCATCCACTTTGGAAGGTGTGTTGATCCCAAATTCAAAGTGAAAATTCCCTATCCTTAAAAGTTTTTAATCATAAGAATTTTTTTATGAGCTACTTCATATATTTTAAAATGCTCTTGGAGTCTTCATTATTGGTCATATGTATGCAAAGTGAGTTTGTAGTATAGATTTTAATCATGGTCATTCTACCAATGAAATTCAAAAATTTCCTCTATTTCGAGGATATCCTTAAAAAACTTATGCACCATTAGAAACCTTTAAGCTTAATTATATTCTTCTCTTACTTTCAACACACAATCTTCAAGAAATACAAAAATATAGAGGAATTAAGTCATAATTTTATCATTTTAAAAGAACTCTATAAGCTACATGTGCACCATGTGTGAGAAAAATGGAGTTGAGATGTATATCCGAATCAAGTTACACCATTATTTTTCAAATATGAATCTCTTCAATACTTTTCGAAGGAAACTCCAATCCACTATATTGTATGTGTTTTTTGTGTCTAGTTTGATAACTATATTGTTTATTAGAGTACATAATCTTGCAAGTAACAATAATGTCATTAAGGATTTATTTTACTTGGATAAAACCTCCTTCCTCCACTAAGGATATATTTAGAAGAATGAATTTTAATATCAATTCCATTGCCTTCATGATAATTTTGCAAATCATATTACATAGTGTTGGATCCCAAAATCACTACACACTTCTAGAGGGATCAATCAACTTCAAGTATAGGGGTATGTCATTCTTGAATTTAGATAGAACAACTCATCAACAAAGAGTGAGTGATGATATGCCTATTGCTAAGAGTGGATAAAATTTGCTTCACTTTGGGCTCAACTAGACTCAAGAGAGTGTTCCTAAAGGTAATATTTAAAGAGATTTAATCACAACCTAAGATATACAACATAAGCAAATTGTAGTAGTATTAAGATGTATGTTTTCCTTAAATTTTATTATTAAATAAAAGAATAACCTATTGTTATAACCTCTATTAAGTTGATAAAGATATGTATGACATGATCCTTTTAAGATAAAACTACTATGTATTGTTTCAAATGTTTTTTGTAGATATGATACTAGATCCTAAAATGTATATAAAATACTTCCTACTTCTAATCTACGAGTTAAACATATTCTTCATTTTAAGCATATGGAGGTTAAAAAAATTCCAAGACCACTGCCTTATATTAGGTTATAGAGCTGCAATGAAGTAGAAGAAACAACAAATAGAAATGACAAAAAGATATCTAATATTAATAATAGGACATGTTTAAAAATCCCTCTCCAAACATCCATAAATCCACATGCAATAAGAAAAATACCATTACAAATCACAATCTGTAATGTGTTGGTGTGATTAAATTCTTGTACCTAGTTAATTCTTTACTAGGGACTTAGGGGACTTATTCACATGTTAATTTTACTTAGGATATAATATTTCTTCTAGAAGTATTAGTTGTCTTATCTAGATTTTACATTATCCTAGGTAGTTATGAGTTAGTTGTCTCATGTGATAGGATTAAGACACTTGTCATGATCTTGTCTAATCCTATCTCTCACCTTGCCTTTATAAGCAAGGAATCTCTTGCATATTTTTCATCTTGATCATATTGTAATTCTTGTTTGGTGGAATAACATCTTTCATTGTCACTTCTCTCTATTACATGTGGAGGTTATTTGGTGTTGTAGATTGAAGATCTTGGTTGCTCACTTCAACATGGTACTAGAGCTCCGAATCCAACAAGCTCCTTCCTTTTTTATTAGAGTATTTCTACCACCAAGTTTTCTATTGTGATTTTATTTTTTATTATGATCTTGTAAATTCCTGTATGCTCTTCTCTTGTGTTTCAATGCCATCTTGAGAATTAGAAAGGATTTGCAAAGATTTTTTAATCCTATATTGCATGTATGCTTTTTAGTGAGATCTGGTGATTGCAGCACTTTTGGTTATAGTGGTACTATTTTTGGTTCTCACATTGCATTCAGGAGGCTCGAGAAAGTCACATTTTATTTTCATTTCACCTAATTCGGTCACCATTTGCAACTTTGGAAAATAAGGGTTTGTGTTAGATTTGGTTGTGAAACCACCCAAGATCAGAATGATTGAAGGAAAGCAAGAAAAGAGATGGATAAACTTAGCACTCCCTTAGCATTGAACTAGCAGTCCATATTACTACTAGCCAAGGAGAGGGTGAGTGCTACTTATATAGAAAAATAATGGAAGATAATTCCAAGAGGAATAATAACTCCCAAGTGCCCATAATAGGTGGGAGTTTTACCTACTTGGTAAATACCAGATTACATGGTTATGCCTACTCAGGTAAAGATAAGAAATGGTTATGAGAGGTGGCATAAGAATCCAAAAGAGGGTGTGAGACTCAAATACCCAAAGGTGGGTGTGTGACACATGTGAATGATGGATTTATGCCACATGTCCTCATCCTAACCATTATAATATAACCTAAGCAAGCTTAATAATGTGTGTAGGAAAAATAAATATTCCCTAACATAAGGAAAATAAAAAACCTACACTAACACCCCCCCTTAAGCGTAGCTTAAGTGGGTGAAAAGACACAAATATGGGTCCTGGATACCAGGCCATGTTAGGTACCCATGTACAAACCAATCTCGCACAACTAGAGAAAAGGAGAAAAACCAACAGGACAAAAATTATCCCCAAAAGAGAAAAGAAAATAAGTTTCTTAACACAAGAATAATCCCATGTAAGGAAGAAATCCCCTCCAAAATAGAAAGGATAATAAAGACTATGTAGCCTTCCCTCAAGTAGTCAACTATGCCAATGGTTGATGCTCGAAACTGGATGTAGAAGATGGTCCACGATCATCGAACAACATTCCTCCCCTTAGGAAGGAACAAAACCAAAGGTGCATGAAGAATGTCTTCCCAATCCTGAAAAGAATATAAGGGAAGAAAGTACAAAATGTATGAAGTCTCTGAAAACTGCTCATTTGTCTCCATGTCGATGTTGAAAGCTGCCACCATCAAATTAGGTGTTCTAGGCCACAGTGATGAAGATGACAATCCAAAATCTAGTAGAGATGTATGTAGAACAAGATCCAAAGACTCAACTACCACCTCTGAAGACAAAGATGCCTCCCCCAAATGTTGCTCAAAAGTATCCATAGTCATGTCAAACTGTGAGGAATGATCATGTGGAGAATGAACAAAAGGATCCAATAGTTCCTCCATAGCAACTAAAGAAGAATCAAATTCATCAAAGAGAAGATGAATGTCATGAATGATGTCTCCCAAATCTGAAATATGAGACTCTATAAACAAACTTGTAATGTCTGTCAAGTAGTAATCCCAAGCAACTATATCTGGAAGATGATGTATATCCTACTACACTGAATCATAAGTAGCCAAGGATGTAGCAACACAAGTATCCTCATAAGCAACAGTAGATGGAGGAGAAGGAATGAAAGGCTCAAGAACTAAATCACTTGTGAAAATACCAAGATTCAAGTAGCCAAATTTCTCAAAATCAAAGTTCACACTAGGAGTGTGATCAACAAGTAAAGGATTAGAATCATCATCAGGTGCAAAGTCTAAAAAGGTATACAACTGAGATGCATGATCAACCATCCTAGTAGCAATTATCTCTTTGCTTTCAAAGTCTCTGATGATAACTGAATCAGGTGTGAATTCCACAGTCTTCCCTGTTCCACCATGTGTGATCTGGTAGATGGAAAGAATATTGTTTGAAAGATGAGGTACACACAAAACATCATTGAAGGTTCCATCACCAATATCAACATAACCCTTCCCAATTACACTCATGTAAGTGTTGTTGCCCATCAAAATAGGTGGCATAACACAAGGCTCGAAAGAAGAGAACATAGACTGTATAGAAGCCATATGATGAGAAGCTCTAGAATATAGGAGACATTTCCTTGATTCATGACTTGTAGAAGCACAAAGAGCTTTACCTTTATTTTTCTTTGACTTCGAAGCAAACCCTGCATGACCTTTATCCTTACTAGATCCTGACTGTTTCGAATGTGAAGAAGAAGAAGTAGACTCAGACATTCTATAAGTTAGATCAATGTTGTTCTTCTTAAGAAGATATTTTAGTTCATCAATAAGAATTTTCTTCATGTAAAGTCCTCTTGCAATATGAACAAGTAGACTTCTCCTTCTTAGATGAATCCTCCCTTGAAGAGGATTTGTTATGTGCATGAATTGTTTGTGTATTTTTCTTAGATTTCTTTTGTTTCTTATCAGATTGTCCCGAATCTTCTTTCCCTTAGGCTGACCAACCAACAAAGACTAAGTTTGTGATGGCTTTATGAGACCCATAGAAAGAAGCTTTTGTTGTTCATGCATTAACATCTTAGAAAAAGATGCAAATGAAGGCATAGACGTATATGCAGATCCCATAGTCAGTCTGTGAGTATGAAAGCTAGAAATTGTTGTGGTATGTGTCGACTGATCATGCTATACTATACAACCAACATGTATCCTTTCCGGGAAAAAGAAAAAAAATTGACTTTGTAAAAACCCTAATTCTAAAAGCTTCTAAAAAGCTTGTTATAAGCGGTTTGGATGGGGGTTGTAGTATGGCATTATTAGCAAGATTTTAATATGTATTACACTAGTTAATAAAATCATTGGATGGATACGATTTTGTGGATGTAGCCCGGATTGGGTGAACCATGTTAAATTCTTTGTGTTGTCTTGTTTCTGCTATAATTTTTTGTGTGTTTTATTTTTCTATTTTATTGATCAAATCTGCATTCAACTGTTAGATATCTATTTTTTCCTAACCCTAACAAAAACAAAACTTGCAAATTCAGGACCAAGTTTATTCAGTGTATTATAGATTAATTGGATGTCCTTTTTGTCAATACCACATGCTTTACATTGTGCTCTCAGATCATTGACCTTAGTAATATAATCTTGGATGTTGCTAAAGTTATTTGGATCAAGGCTCATCAATTCATTTTCAATTTGATAGCCTTTGACTTCATTTGTTGTACCATACAAAGATTTTAACTTTTCCAAAGCATCATGTGAATCTGTACGAGATTCAATCTTAAACATAAGATCAAGGGAAACAAAACTATGAAGACATCCAAGAGCTTTTGTATGTTCAAGCATCCATTTTAACTTTTCCTTATCATTTGTAGGTTCAACTACCTTTTGTTCAACATAAGGAGTAGACCCAAGTTGCATTAAGGCATTCCATGCATGTTGATGCCATGTTGCATAATTATAAGGCGTTAGCAAAGGAACCTTAGAATGATCCATGTGTGAAGGAAAAGAAGAGCACAAGTGAACAGATAAAAAACACACACACAAAGAGAGACCCCCCTTTTTTACTCAATCAAGAATCCCCCCAACAAAAAATGATTTGGCACTTTATAAATCAGTGCATTTACAATGCTGGAGTTATTTTCCAGAGTTTTACAATGTCTAAAAATAGACCTAAATACTGAAAGTACAATATAATATTTGAATGAGAATTTCAAAAAAGCACCAATATGTAGTGCTTGGAAAAATATTCACTTTCAAAAAAATAATCACCTTGATCTGAGGTCATACATGAAAGTTACATCCGTTTGAAGTTCAAAAAAGATGATTGTCCTTCAGATTTGATGAGAAAACTAAATTTCTGGAAAAATGAGATCACTTGAGAAAAAACCAATTACACCACTGCGAAGAGCACAAAATTTTACCCTAAATAAAAAAAAAATTGCATTGAAAAATGCCTTCGTATGCTTGAGAACAAGCCCTCTGAAGTTCAGGTGCAAAATACAAAACTTCAATGGAGAGGGGTCCAAATTTTCAAAAAAATCACCTCCACAAGTTTGGTGAAATCTTGCTAAATTTAGTAAACCTCCAAAAGTAGCTATTTCCAAACAGTTTAGAGCTCCGCTAGAATTAGGTGACTCCAGCTAAATGTAGAGATACTATCAATCTGGAGCTTTTGCTAAAAATATCGCTAACTGTAGTGTACTCTCAAAATATCTCACACGAAAGCAGAGGCAGTACAGCGAAGGTACAAGGGCGCAGATGTTTTTATGAATTTTATTTTTTTGTTTGATTTTTGTGAAAAAATCAATAATTGAATTTTTTCATATATATATATATTTTTAAAAACAAAAGGGGCACAGGGCTCGAGGTCTGTCCGCAGTACCCTCTACAAGGTACGGCTTGTGTACCTTGTACCAGGTTATAGACTTTAATATATATATATTTTATTTTTTATTTTTTATTTTTTTGCTTTTTCAATTTGATTTTTATTTTGCTTTTCAATAAAAAAAATTTCCTCAATTTTTTTTTGAAATAATAATTTTTTTGATGATGCAAAAAAATAAAAAAATATGTACCGTACTTTGTACAGGTGGGCCATATGACTCACCTGCAAAAAAAATTTGCCCCGAAAATGACTTTCACCAAAATTGACGATTTGGTAGTCAATCTTTGAGTTTTAACACCTTTTGAGCACGATAGTGAGGTTCGTTTGGGCTGAAAATGCATCAATTCAGTGGCTACCTTCTGGAACATCTTGGGAAACCTCTTTCTTCAACCCTTCACAGATCTCGCACCCGATGTCCAATTTGGACGAAACAAAAGCCTAATCTAACTTTTTCAGCTACTCTGAATTCAATGGTGAGCTCAGAACATCTCTAGGAAGCTCCAAAATGCCTACAATGAAATGAAATAGAAAGGAAACCCCCCCAGAAACTGAGATCTCTATCAAGTGTTTCTGATTATCCACGTCATCATCAGATGCAAGAGAAGAGAATACTTTGCTTTCAAGAATGGATTGAGAAAACTACTAACCCACAACTCACAACCAACTCTGATACCATGTTAGATTTGGTTGTGAAACCACCCAAGATCAGAATGATTGAAGGAAAGCAAAAAAAGAGATGGATAAACTCAACACTCCCTTAGCATTGAACTAGTAGTCCATATTACTACTAGCCAAGGAGAGGGGTGAGTGCTACTTATATAGCAAAATAATGGCAGATAATTTCAAGGAATAATAACTCCCAAGTGCCCATAATAGGTGAGATTTTTACCTACTCGGTAAATGCCAGATTACATGGTTATGCCTACTTAGGTAAAGACAAGAAATGGTTATGAGAGGTGGCATAAGAATCCAAAAGAGGGTGTGAGACTCAAATACCCAAAGGTGGGTGTGAGTGACACATGTGAATGATGGATTTATGCCACATGTCCTCATCCTAACCATTATAATATAACCTAATCAAGCTTAATAATGTGTGTAGGAAAAATAAATATTCCCTAATATAAGGAAAATAAAAAATCTACACTAACAATTTGAAGCTTAAATCTAAAAAATAGCTTTTTATAGGAGCATTTTTTATTAAAAAAAAAAAAACCCTACCATTGCGTCTGGGAGGCCGATTCCATGAATTTTGATATATAATTTTCCTATATTTGGAAAAAGTTATTTTCATGGCAAAAAAAATTAGCTAAAAGGTCGTATGGCAGCCCAACTTGTGCAAGGACAACACAAATATTTTTTAATTAAAAAAATTTAGAAAAAAAAATCATTTTTGACATTCTATTTTTTAAAAATTAAAAAAAAGTGCTAATAGCGCTTGCATTAAGCGCTAACACAACTCTTAAAAGTGTTGACCACTGTGTTTGGGGTTAATAACCCCCCTGTGGCTTGAAGGGTTTGCGGATTTTTAAACCGCAATAGTACGGCTTTTTAAATTGCCTTATTTCAAACCGTTAGCGGTTTTTTAAACTATCGTCATCTTTCAAATCGTCAACTATTTTTCAAAACCACAGTTTTTTTCTACCTACTCTACTAGAGGTAACATTGGTGACCGCCTACTAGCCCCCGAGGGCTAAACTTTTGCACCCAATTAGCTTACCAAGTGCTTAAAATAGGTCTTTTTTTCAATTTTGCATAACTTTTCACCAAGGTATTGGATTTTTGCAAACAAGATATCGTCAGAAAGGTGGTTCGACAAAATTCGTAGTGGTGTAGGTGAATTTTGTAGATTTTGCCATTTTTTGCCAATTTTTTTAGCCCAAATGTACATGTGAATTTATTACTTGTAACTGACATAACTTTTGCATATACGAAGTCAAAATTTGGAATTTTTTTTTGAAATTGCTCAGAAAATTGCAAGGAATTTATTTGTAACCTCTATTTTCAGTTTCAGCATGCCATTTTTTCAAAAATTGTAAAAATCATTGTGTTATAAATAGTTGATTTGAGCTTGTCACTTGTACAAATTGCAAAAATTTTTCATTGTAATTTGCTGGGGGGATTGCAAATTCAGTTTTAACACATTCTGGGGGTGAAAGGCACAATTTAAGTGCCACATATTCTTCTTTCTCTTGGTGTTCTTTTGTCCAACATGGCAGATCTAAGGAAAATTGAACCACTCACTCCACCTAATTATCATACATGGAAGCTAAAAATGACTCAATTATTACAATCTACTTGGGTTTATGGTTAATGTTAGATGCACAACAACCTGATTTCACAAGGAAAAATGAAAAATTTACCCATAATGTAAAATGGATGAAGCAAAAGGGCTCATCGGCTTGCATGTATTTGATAATTTGTTGCTTTATATTGTGGAGTGTAAAACACCTAAAAATGTTTGGGACAAACTTGAAGAATTATAATATGGTAAATTCAATCATTTCAGAATCTTGTAGCTTCAAGCAGATCTACAATCACTCTCTCCAGATGCATTTCCTTTTATTCAAGATTTTCTTACACAATTCAAACTGATTTTGTCACAATTAAAAGAATGTGGGCATGATAAATCTGATGATGAATGTATCTTCTTGATCTTGTCTAAGTTAAGAGGCCCTTATCAAGTGTTCTCTTCTACTTTCTATTCTACTATAGATGCAATGGGGAAAGATTATAAAATTCCTTCTTTTGAGTTGTTTTGTGAGCGTTTTACTAAGGAGCAAGCCAAGTTGGTTCAGTTGGATGCACTACCTAGTTCGAAGTGTCATGCCCCTCCGTCTGTTCGTAGTTGTGTGTTGTCATTGGTTGTCTCTGAGGTCAAGTTTAGCTTGGTTTTGTGTTTGTCAGGATTAATTAATTGATTTTTCTTTGATTAAATTGAATTGATTAAGTGATTATTTGATTTTAATAAATTAAACTTATAGTTTAGAATAAAATATTTTAAATAAATATTAATTTATTATGATGGTATAAATATATTATATGTAAGATTAAAATTATTAAGTCAAATATCATATTCGTTAATCTTTTGAATATAAATTTATTAGGGCATGGTTATAAATTATAAAATATAATAGATTGTTAAGTGGTGAATTAAAAGAAATAATGGAAATTAAATGTATTGATGAAGAAGGAAAGTAGTTACGGATGGAATTAAGGAAAATGTTAGTGGAAGTTAACTAAGAGAGGGGTAATTGATTGATTCTCAGGAAATTTATTGCATGGGGGTACAGAGCTTTTGGGGGTTTTGGTTATGTAGTTTTCTGGTAAAAAAAAGAAAGAAAGGGGGCTCTATTTTCTGGAATTTTGGGGAAATATTTGTAGAAGCAGTGGGAATTGGGCCGGGAAAGCTCTGAAAAAAGTTTGTAGCTGCAAATTTTGGAATAGACCTCTGCATCAAATACCAGTCCAGTTAAATCAGGTTTCTCTGTTCCCAATATTGCTTTAGAAAGGTTTCTGAATGAATCTCTTGGATTAACTCTGTTAATTTAGAATATATTATGTGAAATATTGTAAATATTGCTTCTGAATCTTGACATTTGCTCCGTTTCGAGTTCTTGAAAAGTAATAAACAGTGTCGCCCTGTTTCCAGCCTTATTTTCAAAATGCATGTAAGGGAATATTGATTACTTGTTTACGCGATGCGCTACTTTGTCTTTATCTTTATTCGAAAATGGCAGTGGTAGGCGCGCCCTGTATTTCTCTTAGTCCTTATTCTGTGTTATTAGCGTAACTTTCTCTGCCCTTTTAGACTCTTTCATTGCTGCAGGCGCCTGTGGAATCTAGTAACTGGAACATTGTAATTTATCCTTAAACAGGAATTCCTTCCATCTTGATACCTCGTAACACTCTTAGTGGTGGTCATATGAAATGTAAACATGATGCCATGAATGGGTACTGTCTCATGCGCAGGAGGTGATTACGCCATTCGCGAAACTTAAATCTGATTAACCGCTTTCCTCTTATACATTACAAAGAATATAAATACATTGGAGCTTAAGTTTAGGCGTCGCCCTATTCTCTTCTTCCCAGTTAATTTAGTCTCCTCCCAGCCGTAGTTTATTAGCTTATCCTTCTAAATTATGGTTGAAATACGATTTCATGCTTGGTATATCGGCCTCGTTTGGTGGCTATCTTGTGAATTATATTATTTTTCTAATTTCATCCCATGGAATAGCTACCATTCGATCTTTATAGTTATTTTATGTTGTTAAATGAATGAACCGATTCTGTACATACATATATGCTTGATTTCAATAGTACAAGAAGCCGAATTTAGGGTAATCAGCCTGATTTCCAGCTTAGAAGATACAAATAACTTTCTTGATTCCCTTGGCGACCTGCCACAACTGCAAACTTGAATATAGAAGGGAGTGGACGTATAAAACAAGCTCCCTAATTTCTTTTGCAATCTGTCACAGCGGAAACACTTGTACGTGGTAGGGTGTATAGAATTTAAATAACCCTCCTGATTCTTTGGCAACTTGCCACTTCTGCAACACTTGAGAATAGAATGTTGTAGAGGTTTAAATAGCCTCTTTATTTTATTGTCAACTGTCACAGCCACAACACTTGAACGTAATAGGAAACTAAAGATTTAAATCATCTTATTGAACCCATTGTCTTTCATTCACAGCTGCCGCACTTGAACTTATTAGGAAGTTAAGGATTTAAGTACCTCCTTGATTTTCTTGACAATCTATCACAGTTTACAACACTTCAAGAAAAATACTGACAATGATATAATTGAATGAGGAGCGTTGTAGTTTGACTTCATGTAAGCAATGGGCGTCAATCTTTATCTCCTCGGTGATTAGCTTTTATTCTCTTGGAAAGTTGTCAACTTAATTTCCTAATAATCAGATTTCCTTTAACTGATGTAAGCCTCTCGTGGGTCTTTGCCAAATCTGTTCCTCTTTCTGTTATCTAGAGTTCACCTGTAGTCACATCCACATAATTTTGATGCATGTCATTAAGCCTTCGTAGTGTGCATGCGCATGATTGGGAGAATGGTTGTCGTTCTTACTGTAATCTAATCTATTCTTAATTCATAGTTTCCTTCAAATCAAGTTATAGGTATTAGACTGAAATATAAATGGAGACTAAACTAAAAATTCAAAGTCTTCATATCTAGAACATCTTGTAAACCAAATTAAACTCTCTGCTCCGCTATTAGGGAGTACGTGGATATAGTGGATATGGTATTAGGGCGCGATCTTTTAAGGTGCAGATCAGTTACTAAATAAACTCTTATCGATTCTTGTTCAATCGTTGTGTTTGTAGATGTTGAATCTCGATATTAAATATTATTCAAATTTAATTTGATGCCTGGGTGTTAATACAAACTCCTGTAGTAGTCCCTCTTTCAATGCGTTATATCATTAAAATTCGTACCCATGTTACTCTACCACTACCTGTGGTTACACTCGGGTACTCGAAGTACTTAAAGAGTATAGTTATATATATTAATATACATGAGTATTTTTAAACTACTGTGATCAATGCCTTAGCAACAAATATATTCTTGTTTGTAATATTATGAATATATATATAAATATAAATATAAATATAAATATAAATTTATGTATATTTATATATAGATATATATTTATATTTCGCATTCTAGAATAAGATTTATGATGTTAGAAAAGGGAAAGAAAAGAATACGTTTTATAGAATTTTATTATAAATTATCTTAGATTGATGTAGAAAGTGGTTAAAGAATGAACTTGATGTATATTTAGGAGCTTTATTTGGTAGTGATGTTAATATTATAAAGAATCCCTTCATTTCATTAATTGCTTGATTTATTTTTATGAAGTGTGGTGAATGGCTATAAAAAAAAAGAAATTGGAGAATGAATTATGGACTTTTGGTTTAAGGTTTAAGTTATTTATGATGTGTATTCTAGGAGTTGTCCAGAGGTTAGGAGAGATTGTTTTCTTGATAGAGTTTCTTGATAATTCTTGGGATGATTTACTACTAATAAGTGAATATATGTAGGCCGTTAGTCTCAAATCATGTATTCACTTATGGATTGGTTCTATTTTTGAAATTTAAAAGCGGGATGGGACCTTGCCTCACTTTGAGACTTGCTTGTGGTTTGAGTTGTGCAAGTGGATATGCTTTCTTTTTAGTGGTTTTAGGTTGGCAGTAGGGGAGTGGTTCTCAGTTAAGGGTTTGACACACAAAGGGGCACCAGGGTAACTCACTGAGGGTTTAAATAAGAGATAATCTAATAAATTTAATTAGGGGGGTTTGGGTAGTTCTCATTTTAAATAAAGATATTGGATGCCTCTCTCATAGCTCAAGTGCTTTTTTAGGCTTGAGGTGAGAAGAGAAGCATAGTTTGTATGGGGGTCCGGCGACTGGTAGAGGCAGCCAGGGTAACCCAAGATGGGGGTTCGGTAGCCTAGGAAGGTTACGCCAGGGTAACCCATAACAAATTATGTATGACACTCCTCCTATGTCACCTGAGATTCCTTATGTTTTTGTCTCTCCTTGCTTTGGTATGCCTTCGAAAGTGGTGTTTTGTTGATTAATGTTGTCTATACTTGTTTATTGTTGTTTTGTTAGCCCTGTGAGTCTGTTGTCCTAGACTGTCAGTGTTGGTGGGACCCGTTGTTGCCTCCTAGCATGGGGGGTGAATCTTCGGATTCACGCGGTAGGGTGGAACGTGTATCGTCTCCATTGGGTTTCCCTTATGTTTGTGATGTGGCGATCCTTCTAATCCTTTTTCTTCAGCTTTGCATCTACTCTTGGAAGATAGATCACTGTATTTGTTATGCATTGTAACCTATAATGTATCATGTATTATTGTAAAGCACTCCTCATTTGTTCGAGAAGGTATCTTTGTAAAAAAAAAGGGTAAATATAATCTGTATTGATGTATCACTCTTATGCAAGAATTTTGTAAACATTGACTTTGTTCTTGTTAATTGAATGAGAGAAGATAGTTATTCATTTATGTTATGCAATGAATGTTTCACTTGGTACTTATGTTCCATTGTAATGTGAACTATAACATGCTTAGTGATGTTTGCATTTAATGGTTAATAAGTTATGTGGATTGTAGTTTGAACTTTGGTAAGATAAGTAATGCAGTCGTGCACCCTAGGGGACTTAGGAAGACAATTAAGCTATGTTTAATATCGTCGCACAACTTTGCATTAAAAAAAAAATTGTTCAATTTTTTGTAGTGCAAGTTTTGTCCTCTTGGGTATCCGGCGGGGCATTACACTAAGAATCAAGCTCTAATGGCTCAATCTTCCAGGGGTAAAGGAAAGAATAAGAAGAATCCCAAGACAAAATCATCTTCATGTAGTGAGTCTCCCTCCAAACCGAAGCAAAAGAGCAATCAAAAGTCCAATCCACCTCCTTCTTCTTCTACCTCTGGAGATTCTTCTTCCAAGTCCAAGAAAAAGAAAGGAGATCCTTGTTCTTTTGTGAAAAAATTGGGCATGATGAGTCTGTTGGAGTAATTAGGACATCGCTTGATAATTAATTATTCATTAATTAATTATTAAGTCCCTTATTACTTTAGTTCACTTAAGCTAAACTTAGGAGTGCTTTTCTTATTATTAGTTTGAACTAAATATAGGTCAAGTCTCATTGCATGAGATTAGAACACTTGTCAAGTTATCTATTCAAATCCTCATCTAGGGTTTTTTTTTGCATAATTTTATAAAGTTTGCACATTCATTGTAATAATTCAATTCATAACCATTCAGGTTAATACATTGCACATATTAGTGCTCTTCTGGATTCAATATTTTCTCTCTTGGTTGCATAGAAAATCAATTGCTTTGATCTTTCTTTTGTGATAGGATAATTGTTTACAGGTGATTTGTGGGTGTTGTGGAGTTCAATCATCAACTTCAACTAGTCTCATTGTTTCAAGAGACTAGAAGCCTTGGAGGAAGCTATGTGGAAACATAATATTTAAGTGCCTAAGTCTTCTTCCATTGGAAAAGGGAAAGCTATTTCAACATGTGTCATTCATTCATCCTCTAATAGTTGGATTTTTTATTTAGGTACTTCACATCACATGACCAATTCACGTGATCTTCTTGATTCCATTTCTCATACTTCTACTTCTCATATTACAGTTGGGAACTCTCAACAAATTCCAATTTTTGGGATAGGCTCTATTCATATGCTAGATGGGTGCATTGAGGATATTCTTCGTGTTCCTAATATTTCAACGAATCTACTTTCCATATATCAAATTTTTCATTTTGGAGATGGAAAGACTGTTTACTCCACAAAATGTGACCATTAGATAGTTATAGGATCCGGAGAAGGTTATTGCTATAGGGATAGTTGATCATGAGAACCATTTGTATTAGTTTGATGGATTTGAGTCTTTCATGGGTTCATGTTTTATTACTCATGTTGATTCAATGAGAAAACTTTGGCATGAAAGATTTGGGCACTTGAACTATAGATATCTTCAACAGATGCACAAACATAACTTAGTGGTTGGTCTTCCAAAGATCTCTTGCACAGATGGTGTTTGTCAAGGTTGTTTTCTTGGCAAACAGCATCAATATCATTTTCTGAAGGGTCAAGCTACACGTGCAACCACACCTTGTGAGTTGGTCCATAGTGATCTCATGTCATTCCCAATTCCTTTTCTAGGGACTAAGTATGTGCTTACTTTCATTGATGTTTTTTCTTGATGCACATGGGTCTACTTTTTGAAGCTCAAGAGTAAGGTTCTCACCATCTTCAAGACTTTCAAAACATTTGTAAAGAAGCAATCAGGTTTTTCTCTTCGACGAATACACATAGATATTGTGGGGGAGTATGTCAATTGAGCATTTCAATATTTTTGCAATGACCATGGTATTCTTCATCAACACACAGTTCCTTACACTCCTCAACAGAATGGAATGGCAAAGAGGAAGAACATGACTCTACCAAAGATAGCTAATTGTATGATTCATTCTTAGTCTATGGCTCCAGCATTTTGGGCTGAAGCTATCAATTGTGCCAACTACATTTAGAACCATATGCCTCACAAGGCAATGCAAAATATGACTCTCGAGGAGGCTTGGTCTCATCACAAGCCAAATGTATCCTTCTTTGGAGTATTCGGTAGTGAGGCTTGGGCATTCTTTCTAGATGGTCGACATAAATCAATGGAGAATAAGAGTTAGCGGTTCATTTTTGTTGGCTATTGTGAGGATGTGAAGGCATACAAATTGTTTGATCCTAAAACACGAGAGGTTCAGTTTCATCGTGATCTTTAGCTTGCAAAGTCTTTCACACAAATAGATCCTCCTTTGACTTCATCACAACCTACTCAATTTTCTTCAATTGAGGATTTTTTGCTTCTTGAGGAAGATTTTGATGATGGTCTTGATCCACCTCCTCCTAATCCACCCACTAGGCCACGATGGGCTTGTGCTACTCTTGATGAGGTTGGTCCTCTTGTTGGTGATCCCACAGACACTTTCTGCACTCGTTCTCAGACTTAAGGAATTAGTCTTTTGAGTCATGCCATTTTGGATGATCCTCAGAAGTTTTCAGATGCTTCAAGTATTCCTAAGTGGGATAGTGTTATGGCTGATCAGTATTCTTCTTTGATGAATAATCATACTTGGGATCTTGTACCTCATCCTAAGGGAAGAAAATTGGTTTGGTGCAAGTGGGTGTATCGTACCAAATATGTAACAAATGGTTCCATTGACAAGTACAAGGCTCGTCTTGTTGCAAAGGGGTTTTCTTAGGTTGAAGGAATTGACTATTTGAAGACCTTTGCTCCTATTGCCAAGATGGATTCTATTTGTCTTATCACTAGTAGAAAAACAACAATAAATGACTAAAAAAACTACTAAAAATTGCATATAAATGACTAAACTTGTTCATGTGACCATTAGTAGTTTATTGTCGGTCATTTATAACACGACCAAATTTATGACTAAACCATTTTTAGTCATTTATTTGGTCATTTTGATTGATCAATTTGGTAGTATATTTAGTCATTAATTTAGTCATTGATTTAGTCATTGATTTAGTCATATATTTGGTCATATTTATTCATCGAGCTTGGTCACATGACCATTAGTAGTTTATTTCCGGTCATTTATAATGCGACCAAATTTATGATAACCATTTTTAGTCATTTATTGGTTGTTTTGATTGATCAATTTGGTAGTATTTTTTTTTATCCATAAGAGCAATATATTTATTAATAATAAAATATAATGTTTATATCATTGAACAAAGCAAGAAAACAAAAAACTTATTACCACCCCAAACCTACCTGTCACAAAAAACCATTTAGTTCGACAAAGTGCTTAAAATCCGCTATCCACTCGACGTTTTGCATTGCCTTGAGCCCAAAAAATTTCTTCATGTAGTTCGCAGCCATCGCAACAACCATTCGATGCTTTAGTAGTGCGGACCCCTTCAAGTCGAGAAGAAAGGGGTAAATTTTGACTACCTCATCTGAATTCCTCACCGAATCCCATTCACCGGAATGTGGAATCCCCTTCCCCTCAACAACCAATTTGGTAGTATATTTTTAGTCATTGATTTAGTCATTTTATTCATTGATTTCTATCAATTGGTAGTATATTTATTCACTTATTTATGTCAACTGGTGGTATATTTAGTCATATTTTTAATCATATTTATTCACTGATTTCTATCAATGGGTAGTTTATTTAATTAGTTTTGTTCACTAATTTTTGTGTAAAAGTGCTAGAAATGAGAAAATGCTTTCGAGGTTTAAACATAAAACATAGAAAAACATAATCAATCATTCATTTGCACATAATGAAATAGTTATTAAGAAAGTAAAATAATGAAATTTTATTGAGAAAATGTGTTCTTACAGCAGATACATGACTTATGTGTCTTTGCTTTGAAAAATGTGTTACAAATTGTGTTTCTTAGTGCTGTGACTGAGAAAAATGGGTTATAATGCTCTATTTTTTACATATACAACTCCAAAACATGAAAGAACTACTTGAAAAATGAAGCCTAAGGGTCCTATATCTCATCCCAAGCATGGGAGAACATATAGGAACTAAAATTGACAGTTCTCATGCTTAAAAAGGAAAGTAATTTTGTCAAATACAAGCCTGCTATGCTAGCATATATGGCTTTCAAGAGCCATGGATCTTCCATTTTGTAACATAAATATTTCCTACTTTTCCAACTAACAGATCACCATTGCCATTCTTCACCTAAAAATAAATACCAAAGCATTCACAAATCACATTTACAAAGGATTTTCTTGAAAGAATGTAAATAAAACTCAAAAAAAGGAAAACAAGAGACCCTTACCTTCTTGTTGGGCTTCAAAATAGTATATTTCATGGCCTCTTTCCTAAGATCATCATTTGGAAGTCGATGTTGTCTATGAACCAGGACCATTGAAGGCCCTATTTCCACTAGTTCAATTCATGGAACAATCGCGCCAGACTTTTTTAAATGTATTGCACAGTACATGAGATGAACCTATGTAATTAACCACTTGCAAGAAATTAGCAATCCATAATATAAACTAAAAATCTAAGCACAAGTGATACAATTAATTGAATCCCTATACAAAGAATAACTGGTGTGGCCTTATTTAGAAGAACATTTCACTTGTGTGCTTGGAATGACAATAGCACAAAATTATAGATATACAAAATGTAATCTTCAATCAAGAAGAGTCAAAACTATAGCAAACCTTATTATCACCCAATGCTATGCAAACAAATACGGTGTCTAGCCCTATAAGATTTTTTTTTCAACAACCTGACCAACAACAAGATCATATCGTTATGCACAAACTAAATAGTAAACAAAAAATTTCATATCACTTATGACGTAAACAAACACCAAGAATTTCTAGCCCTACAAAACACGTTATATCACAAATCAAAGCATAAAAAATTACATTTATGTGGTCTAGATTGTTGGTGAGGCATTTTGTGAGAACTATGGTAAATTATTATTTACTAGTTGAAATCAATAATTAACAATTTGAAATTTGACCACATTAGCAACTTGTTTTTGGTTGAGGATTTAATTGGAAGGGTAAATGGCCTTTGTTGCAGCAGTTGCTAGGCCCATTCCGAGTCAAATTTAGGGGAAACAAGTCAATATTATCATTTAAACCAAATTGAAGTTAAATAAGATGAGCTCAAATGGTAATTCATGGAGATTTCATAGTGCAAGCTTATATTGAAATTCTTATGCTCGACATGTCACATATTTTGATTTTGGCATGGGCAAGGAGGATGCTAGCAAAGGTTGCGAAATTTGGCTTTAAACCTAACAATTGCATTTGCTTGGAAATTTCTAAAGCCTTTTTAACAAATCCATTTTGTGGATATCCTGCAATAATTGTAGTCCATGAGACCACATCTCTTTGAGGCACCTTGTCAAGCACTTCATGTGCCTTGTTTGTGCTTCCACATTTTGCATACATGTCTACCAGGGCAGTTGCAACTACAACATATGAAAAATTTCCTCTATCATTTATGCTTTGATGGATGTCCATATCCTATTCCAAAGTTCCTCTATCCTTTATGCTTTGACAGTTATTTTCTTGATACAAAAGATCATGCATAGAGTCATCAATATGCCCATGAAGCCCTAAGGGTTTGAACTTCACTACTTCTTCATGGATAGACACAAGATGCCCCATGTGTAGTATTGTCTAGAACCTAAAATCACACACTTGACTTTGCATCATAGTTATGCTTTGAAACTGTGAAATATAATCTTAGTTCCACTGCCTTGGATCTTTCTCACTCAAAGAACACTCTCTTTGTGCTCACTTTTCCCTTTGAAGATTTGGGATATCCTACTTGTTACCTATTTTTACCTTCCAAGTTAAAATAGTGCATTATATGGTCAATAGGTCCTCTCTCCTAGGTTTTACAAGGCTTCCACTTCCAAAATTTTATCAAAAAGGGAAAAAGAGATATAAAAGCCTTGCTTTCTTTGCCAAGTCTCCATTTAAATATTATCATACTTCAAATGATAATATCAAAAGTCAATTTCAAGGTCAAGAAGGCTTTTATAATGTTTCAAAACATTAGAAAGGGCATTTTAACTATTTCTAAAGCCTATTTGTAGTGTAGGAAAAAGTATCCCTTTTTCACACTTAATTTAGGAATAATTAATATTAAATTGAGCCTAATGTTTCCTTGATTTAGTGTTGTAATGTGTTTTACACATTCACATTAGGTTTAGGGCCCTTTTAAACTAAATGGAACTAATTGTGCCTTATTTAGGGTGTTGTAAAGTGTATCATTACACTTTAACACTAATCTAGGGCTTTATTAATTAATTGGGATTATTTATTCCTTAATTGGTCCTATTTTACATCCACAAGCCTTATTAAATGCATTTTTTGAAGGATAATCCTGACATTTGTCAAATAACCAATCATAATTCAATTTTTTGGGTCGTGTTCCAGTCTGGTGATCTAGGACTCAGACGCCACCTTGGCTGTATGAGTCCCACCTAGGTCTTGGGACTTGGTTTCAAATTTCACATCAAATAAGACACTCCTAGAAATATGTCTCGAGTTTTAACCACTAGAACTCATACGCCTCAACTGGTGTATGAGTCCTGCTTTAACTAGGACCTATTTTGAATCAACTTCTTGGTAGGATTTTATTATCCTAGATCTGATGTCGGTTTGTAGTGTTGTAATGTCAGGAAATTTGGCATAAAAAAGTATAAATACAAGGTTATTTCACATAATTTCACCTAACAAGACCTAGCAATTTTGAGTCTAGCATCCTAAGACTTCACAAGAGTATTATAGAGTATTCAAGAGCATTCAAGGGAAGATTTGTAGAAGATTAATGCAGAAAAAAAGATCCATTATCATGTCAAAGGCTTGATGCACCATGCATGTGGTTTTGAGCTAATGTTGTGATGTATTGTTCAAGATCAATTCAAGTATTCAAAGGCATTATCTTTCATCAAGAATCATGATCAAAATCTACATCCATTGAGGCCACTTCATGCTTATTTGTAGGTCTACAAATTTTCATTTACAAGGTTCTATTGTTTCATCTTATATTTCATGTTTCATTTCATTCATGTTTCATTTCTCATTAAGGTTTGATTACCAAAACAGGGTTTGACCAAGGAAAAACCCTATCCACTAACAAAACAACATTTTTCTCTCCTCTACATGTGTGATTGTAGATCTTGGTGTTTTGAGCTTGAAGATCCTTTGAAGACAAAGTTGCAAGATTGAAGGAAGTTTTCAAAGTTGTCAAGAAGTGGTCATTTTCATGAAAAGTCACCTATAGGTTGGGATTCAAAGTTTCAGACTCGAAGACCAGACATGAGAGAAGCTACAGAATATCACTACAAGATACCAGAGTTTTGAACAAACCCTAATACTGGGACTAAATCGCCACCTTGGACGTATGAGTTCTAGTATACCACTTTTCAGCCATTTTCTGTAGATCCTAGTTTAGTAGTTACAGATTCCAAATTCAGCCTGAAACCTTAAATTGGGACTAAATCACCCAACCTGGCGTATGAGTCCTAGCGTACATCAAAATTCATAATTTCGAGATTATAGACCTTGTTTCAAGCATCTTCATCTTTCTAGGTGCACCTCTATTTATCTCCAGTTCATTATTCTGATTTCAAGTTTCATTTCCTAAGTTACATAGCTAGATTTACATATCATTTTCATTTCCTTCTTTCTAAGCCTTTGCTTAGTGGTGAAGCCCCCTTTGTTTAATCACACCCAGGGAAACCATCCTAACCCTAGCCTATTCCTCAATCAAGTCAATTGGTTGAGGGATCTTGGTTTCCTTTAATGAACTAGAGAAATAGGTCATTATCCCTTGTGTTCCATCTCCTAGAAGGTGGAGCACCCTATTTCCCTGTGTTCACTATCTTCTTGAGAATCCACAGGTAGATTTCATAATGGATAGTTTTTCAAATTTTACTTTGGCTTTGGAGGGAGAATCTACGTGGGTTTCTTTCCATCTAGAGTTTCCTTGATTTTTGACAAAGCAATAGAGAGCAAAGCCCAGGTTTATGAAGGAAATTGCTATTCTTTATGGAAGAACCTTAGGTTTGCAATATCTCACACTCCTCTTTTTCATGGATTTTCCTTCTTGCGAAATGTTCATGTTTCATCTTGTGCTTGGAAAGACAAAAAATGTTTCCTTTCCTACTTTTATTGCACTTTGAAGATGATTTCATTTGTTTGGAGGCTCCTTTTATTGCCACAAGTTAGGGTTGATGCAAGGTATAAAGGAAAGCATGATAAATATTATCACTTCTTTTTAGATCTTTTTTCCTCACAAGATCATGCAGGAGGAGATGAGAAAACTATCTAGCTTTTAAATCATAAGAATACAACCATTGGGTTACGAGCTTGTAATCATTAAATTTTGAAACCCTAGGTTTTGAATTAGCAATAGGTTTTGAAGGATTATTGCATCAGTTTCAAGGATAAAGAATGCATGCTTTCATTGTTTTCAGTTTTAGAGATGAGGAAAACATTGTGGTAGATCAGTTCCACGTTGAAAGTGCACCCAAAATGAGAGATGGATGATGGAAATAGGTGTGGAGATCTTAGAGATCATTGTTTCTTGGTCCATAACAAAGGAGCATGACTAAGAAACTGTAGCAAGTTTTGATGCCAAAAGGGAGCAGTTACTTTGAAGAGATGCAATGGCAAGATAGTGTTATTCACTAAAGAAACATTAAATAACAAAGCACAATGTTTGAAGGGATAACTAGTATGGATGGAAAGAAGTATGAGCAACAATCCAAGTACAAATGCATGACATTCTTCAAAAGGTTGGATCAGCAGTTATGAATTCCTATATCATGGTGAAAGTGATGCAACGGAGGTGGGGTTTAATGATCAGGACAATCATGAAAGTCTTCCAGAAATAGAGTTTTAAGAGCATTTGATGACATCAAGAGGAGCAACATTCACCCTTGAGTTCATAATCACAATCATAGGTGATGCTTGAATGGCACATTAGACAAATAAGAGAAAGTTAAAGGGGTACAGTGTTAAGCTTAATGTTCTAAACACAACAACAATGTTATTATGCCTTATGTAGACTTATGGTGGAAATGAAAAGGTAGTCACAACCATTGACAGTGTGAGGATACCATAAGATGATATCTTAAGCATACAAGATAGGCAAGAGGTGCATGTTTGATTTTTTTCTCATGGCATAAGTGTTATGACTGATACAACATTCTTTGTGAGGTAGTGCCTTTCTAGGAATTTCACTGTCAAAGCTTGATGGCAGTGCCTTGAGGATTTCAATGTTGATATGAGTGTAGGCTAATGGAAAAGACAGTGGCTATGCAAAGATCAAGGTGAAGGGATAGTCTCCTTGAACCAGGTTAGGGTAATCAAGATGAGCAGACCTTCCAAGTAAGACTATGTAGGTTGTAGAAGATAGACTTGTGCTTTTTGGAAACATGAGGTTATTGTGAGTTGAGGATAGGGTCTTGGGGTAAGGAGTTGTAGGTTCACTTCTATTTTGAGTATGTGTTAATATCAGGGTACACATGAATACAAGATGGTATCTTTTAAGAATGATAGCTTACAAAAACCCTGTGTCAATGTGTTGAGATGGTTTTATGTGCAAGGACATGGGGTAAGTTAAGACTCAGATGAAAGGTAGTCAAAAATATGTAGGGTGACTTGACTACAATTTAGGTCCTGAGTTGGTCTTGTTAATGATTGTATCAAGGAAGGATCCATGAATAATCAATCAAGCATGATTCCTTGAGTTTGAAAGTAGAAATATCATTGCATCTTGGTGAAAATAGTGACCTTAATGGTCAATCACTAGAAAACATGATTTTAAAGAATGTTATTGTGCTCATGGAGGCGGCATACTAAAGAGAGGGCATACTAATGTATTTTGCAATAAAGTGAGGGTTGAGTTTTGGTGACATTCCTATGAGAAGGACAAATCAATAGCAATGAGTTGTCAAGATGAAGACTTGATTATATAAGGGAAAAATTTATTGTTATGAATTCTTGATGGCATAAAGGTAGGGCTATCTTTCAAAGTGCCTAGTGGTAGTGTATGAGTAATGGTATTTTTTCCATTATTTTCACTGTGATTGGAGGAGGTAGAGAACTTGCAAAGTCCAAAGGTAGTTGATTGTAAATGGACAGTCATGGAGCCTTAAATAAACAATAGGTTTAAGAGACTGTGAGTATCCTGTCAAGCAGTGATCATAATGAAGGAAGCATCAAATGAAAGGGGTTGAGAGGCAGAGTTTCAAAGATGCATTGGACACTCCAAGTCAAGGTAAAAGTGAGGAGGACAGTTGGTGACTGTTAAATGAAGTTCATACACAAAGATGACAAATGGTTTGTTGGAAGAGAAGTGATTACTGTTAATTTTTCATTGATTACAATTCCAGTTGTGCTCATGTTTTATGCCCTAGGTGTGGAATCATATTTTGAAATGATACAAATGATAGAAGTCCATTAAGTGATTCTAGGATGAGCCAATGAACCACTTTTATTGGCAGCTTTTGTGAGCAGTAACAAGGAGTTTTTCAAGTGGAATGATTGTCTGATTTGAAAGCAATTTTTCAGTGTTTAGTGACAAAGACATAATTTGATGCCAATGCAACCTTTCTTAAAACAGAGCATGGGCACAAATTCATTCTATAATCTACCTACTAGTAACCTTGTTTTGTAATAGGAACAAATGTATGTTTACCCTTGAAGTGTTTACTATTGACACCTCCAAATACTATCTCTCCTTCTTCATTTGCATTCCTGTTCATCCAAAAAGAGAAGACCAGTTCTTGGAAAAGGTTTTGGTTTACCATGTTGTACCTGTTGAGAAGAGGAGAATATTTGAACTAAATGTGAGAAAGAGAATAATATTTGAGCTAAAATTAAGTGTAGAAATGCATTTCTTTAATAAATAATAAAAAATTTATTGTCTAAAAGAAAGCAAATGAACAAGGCTGTAAAAATATTGCCTTATCAAAGTGTAGATTAAATTAATCTAATAGTAGTTTATTCTATACAGAAAGTCACTTAATGCAAATAAAAATTTAACTTCAACAGGGAGTCTAGGGATTGTTCCATGAGTTTGTCTTTAGTTTAAAAACTTACCATATTTCCTCTATGTCCCATAAGAGGCCCTCCAAAGGGAAAAGATTGATGTTCTTAATTCACTTATTGAAGTGCTAAAAACTTGCTATAATTTCTTTACAAAGAAAGACCAGCTTAGGCAACCCTTAAAATCATGTTGGAAAATGGTTAGTGCTCCCCTCGGGATTCATGACATGGCTTAACCGCCTCCAATGGATCCATTAACTTTGGTGGTTGTATCAGGCATTAATAGGTCGATCTTTTTGTGTAACAACAACCATGGGGCCAACAATATGTATTAGAGCCAAAGGTGTCGGGTTCGAATCCCCTTGGGTAACACTAAGGGGGAGATTTTTGGAAAATGGTCAGTGCTCCTCTTGAGGTTTGTGACATGGCTTAACCTCCTCCCATGGATCTGTTAACTCTAGTGGTTGTATCGGACATTAACAGGTTGATCTTTTGGTGCAACGACAATCATGGGGCCAACAAAGCCCTCATGTCAAAGACAATTAGAACTAAATTTTGTGCATGCTTTTTATGGGAGAACCTAGGAGATTGCATCCAATCAAGAAGTTGACATTATAGAAAGAAGGCTATCAACACTAACCAGACTAGAACAACATATCAACAAAAAATTTCTAGAAACCAAGCCCAAGAATGCCATCAAACTTAGACAACAAAAATGTCAACCTCGGTTCATGTGTTGTCTCAATAAAGACCTGCACCATGAAAGAATCCATTTGTACATAAATTCCAAATTAAGTTGATGAGAAAAGATCTTTGATATCCAATTGGGAAGCCTTAACATCCAAAAATTACTAACATGATGTTTCACAACAAGTTTCCCAACTATGGCAGCATCTTTACTTAAGAAACTGGATATTGATCCACTACCATATTGGATCTCACAGGATTCTCCTTCACAAACAACAAATGATATATATTAATTGTTTAGCAACTTCCTTAATATCCCCATGTAAGCAGACTAAACTAAGTGAGGTTGAGGGTTTGAAGTAGAGTACCATCTTCTTGGTATGTGCTTTACTTTGATGACTTGTATCTTGAATGAAAATAGCAAGCTAGCTACATTGTAAAATCATTGTTAATCATTGTTACAAAAATAACCACAAAATCCTCTTTAATTAAAATAATCCTTCTAGATATTTCAAGACAGGATATTTCAGTTAATTTCTAAGAGAGCTAATTTCACTATCCAAACAACCATCAATCTATTTACTATATATAATTTCCTAGAATTCATAATTTGAATGTAATGAAAGTAACCATAATTACCAAAGATTTGACACCAAAATGTAGTACAAAATGAATTGTTTGACATAATGCCTCAAAGAGATGTGATCCCATGGAATGAAATGATATGATTGCATAAGGTGCACCAAATGGAATTTGCAAGGAAGCTCTCAAAATCTTTCAATTAATGAAGCACTCTGGAACACTGACATTGTAAGCTTTTCTTGTATTCTAGATGCATGCAGTCATGCAGGTTTAGTGGATGAGGGTTGCACATACTTCACACATCAATAACCCTTATTGCATTACATATATAGTTGAT